>ML779057.1:480324-523376 GCA_009831015.1 Picea engelmannii | reverse complement strand
GGACTAGTGTCTCTGGTAGGTTGGTGCCTACAAATATTTGTTGATCTGTAATAGAAATACTCAGGAAATTAACTAGAACAAGAAAACAATGAACTATCACCAAAAATGAGATAAAAATGACTATCACTTTGTTTATAATAGGAGGCATTTTCTTGGTATTACATGATGTATTGAATAGGTCGAGCTACAACTAGCTTCTAATATCTATTTAGCTAGATATGTTCAACTAATTGCTTGGGACTTGCACCTAGTTGTTATTCTCCTCCAATAAGCTAAACGAGTGTGCCTTCCAAGAATATGGTTGGTTGAGGGTGTTCCTTCCTTGGGATTCATGTGGGTGTATGTTATGTTTCCCAATTCTTCTCTATTTAAGCTTAGAATTTTCCCCACTTCTGTTAGAAAATGAAGAAAATGCTTGTGCATGTAAGCTTTCAAAAACCATTTAACATGAGCAAGAATTTGTCCCGTGCACCCAACAAGGTAAGAGGTATGTTGTTGATGATGGGTGGTGGTATGGACAGTGTCAAGTAAGGTGTATTGGAGCAAGGGAGACTGAAAATCAAGGATTAACTCAACTGAGTGAGAGATGGTGACATTATCTTCCAGATATGGGGCTTCATAGCCTTTCAGAATGGACGATAAACATTTTACCCAATCTGTTGGAGAATAGTATAAGGGCCATAGAGGATAGGATTTAGTTGGTGATAACGTTGGGATTTAAAATGCTAGTGTTCCATGTAAAACCAAACTTTATCACCAGGAGTAAGAACCATAGGGGAACAATGAGAATCATGGGGGGATTTGTAGAATTGTTGGGATGCCTTTAGTGCTTCAAAAACTTGGGCATGTTTGTGTACTACAGACTGCAAAAATGAAAGAGTGGATGTTTTTTTTCGTTGTTGGTGTGGAGTTTTAGAAGGCTACAAGGTGAGAAGCAGTTAATAAGGGGATAAATTTTGATATACAAAGGAGGCCTCAAAAGGAGACATTCTAGTAGAAATAGGTGCATCACAATTATAAATATGTTGAATGACATGGAGGGTTGTATCCCACTATTTGGTTTTCGTAAATTGATTGCGAAGAGCATGGACAAGTCTACCTCGGTTTGGAAATATGTTTGAGGATGGAAGGCAATAGAATATTTTATTTGAAAACCCAGTAAATCCCATAATGTTTTCCAGAATGTGTTGAGAAAGTGGGTGTTGCAAATAGCGATGATTCTAGTTTGAAGGTGAAAGTGTGGCCAAACATGGTGAAAGACCAAAGAAACAATTTGGGCAGCAGTAGTGGTCTTAGTGAAAGGGATAAAAATATCCATATTAGAGAAAAAAAAATTAACTTAGATAACATCATGTTTGCATAAGTTCTTAGGTAAACCACTAAGGAAATCCATGGAAAGAGAGTCCCAAGAGTCGGAAGGAAGAGGAAGGGGATGATACAAATCAAATTTACAATTTACAATACACAAGAACAAATGAAAATCTCCACTTGACGAGTCATTTAAGGAAAAAATAAATGTCGTTGCAAGTGTTGAACTATTTTCAGAGACCCAAAATGGCCACCATAGGAGGAAGCATGAGCCTCCTTAGATCAAAGTAAGATGATCTTCAGAAGTTTGGATACATAACTGATTGAGTTTATATAGCCACCCATCTCTGATTATGTAATCCAGAAATGACATTTAATTGACCTCATTGGGATGTTGCACATCAACCCATATCTCTACAAAGAAGGGATCAAAATTATATAGAGGGTTCCAAGCCTCATAGGCAACACAACGCACATCCATGAGTTGAACTACCTGCATAGGTGGGAAACTCAAGAGATCATCCATTGATTGAACATGCCCTTCTTGTATTTAATCACCAAATGAAACTGCTAAATGTAAGCATCCCACTTTAAATGACGTTTCTCCTGGATCTTAGCGTGAGAATCGATGAAAATCAAAAGATGATGATGTGTGTATAGGATTGTTTCTTTCCCTATGATGTAATGGTGCCATTGTTTTAATGCTTGGACCAAATTCTTAAACTCTTTTTCATAAGTGATATAATTTTGTTTAGCAACAAATAATGTATATGAATGGTATGCAACAAGGTGTCATCCCTATTTAAGAACTACGCTTGAGTGGCATCCATCTCAATCTCAAAGGGATATTGAAGATCATGTAAGCAAAGTACAGGAGTAGAACAAGGGAAGTTTTGAGAGCCTGAAATTGTTGTTGTGCCAAGGGAGACCACACAAACTTATTTCGGTTGGAGAGATGATGAAGAGGGTGTGCTAATTGAGAGAAGTGGGAAATGAACCACCGATAAAAATTAATTCCACCCATAAAGCTCTTGAGTTTCAGAGTTGAGTGCGGTGTTGGCCACTATGCAAGAGCTCGGACTTTAGTGGGATTTAGGATAACACCCTCGACAGAGATTAAAAAAACCCAAATATTGAACTAAATATTTCCCAAATGAATATTTTTGATGTTTCACATGTAGTTTGTGAGTGCGTAGTAAGTCTAGCACAATGCACACATGGAGCAAATAATCCTTCGAGGTCTTGTTGAAGACAAAGATGTCATCCAAATAAATGAGGCCTTCTAGGCCATGTAAATGTCATCATACATTAATCTAAGTATAAGAATGTATAATAACATATGTAATAAATGTATAAAGAGAACATAAAAAATGATTAGTTGGAGCAAGTACAACCGCTCCAACCATCTCTCTATTGTACAAATACCCATGCAGATGGAATAAAGACTTGGATGGATATCCTTTCCTAAATGATCTCCTCTTTGTTGGGTTGTGTGTTCTTGATGTGTTTCAAAATGTAGTCTCTCCTTGAATGCTTGTCATTATTCCTTGGACTACAACACTTTGGTTTTGTTGCAGGGGACGTATTGGATTGAAGAATTGATTGAAATGCTTATTGAATTATTTGAGACATTTGTGGTGGAGAACTACACTAAAGAAGACATGCAATTTTGAATGATCACTCATGTATGCTTGCCAACTTTGAAAGAGATGGTGAACTTTGAAAGAGATGGTGAGTAAAAATCATGCAAGTGAAATAATCACTCACAAAGTCAAATAAATTATTTCTTCAAGTTATCCTAATTCAAAAATTCCAATCTCTCTATGAAGAAATGAAAATGTTTGTTTTGGAAATATAAGAACTATAAATATCGTGCAAATATCTTGTGTGGGTAATATCATAATCGTTGCTTATGGCATTATTTCAATGTTCATATTGGCGATACAATTCAAGAATGATCTTACCTTGTAATGAAAGGTTATGTTCGTGATGTTGCAATCGATGGAATGATGTGTAAGGTTATTGAAGTCTCTATCTATGAAAAGTCCTGAACAACAATTTTTAGAAATCTAACTTGCTGGAGCAACGAAGTTTAGGATAAGTTTTTCCATTCAATTTTGGATAAATTGGTTGATTATGACCGTTACAATGTTTCTCTTTGAGAATATAAATCTAGCTAATGAAATCAAGACGTACATTTTTTCTTGTAGAATATGGCAGATCTTGGTTTCATTTTTAATGTGCAGAACCCTAGATCCCATCACTGGTAACCTAATCGATAACAACAATGGTTGAATGGAGGACCAATTAATGACTTAATGAAGAAATTGAAATTGGATGAATGCCAGCAGCAACAATTTTTATCGAGTGGCCCGACGCAGTGGGAGAATCTCTTTCCTGTCTCCAATGTTTAAATATCAACCTTCGCCAGGTCCCATGTGCAGAATATCCATCAATTTCCACGCCACCACTATGTCTGGCCTCCCCAGGTGCTTCACCTCCTTATTATCTGTGCTCACCACGACGTACCCTATCTAGTTGGAATCCTTGCAATTCTCCATTGAAGTGGAGCTGCCAAGCCATTTCGCTACTGCTAGGAGAATTATTAATGTAGGGACCCTGGTCAAGTATCATCGCCACTTCCAGGATCTTGAATTTTCAAAGGCATAATTTCTACAAGTTTTGAAGTGAATTCCATGTATCATTATGTCTTAATGTTATGGTAATAGTGTAGAATTTCAATCTGTATCGCACTGGGCTCAATGCATTGAACATGCACTGTTTTTCTTCAAAATTTTGAGAGGCTAATCACGACAACTGTTATCACTTTTGTGAGGCTAATCACATCATTCCAAATTTTTTACTATTGCTAGCATGAGAATGTTTACATGGAGTGAAAGGAATATTTGTATACTGAAGCCATCTCGACTAAAGAGAATAAAATTTATTATTGATCGATGTTCATTATTGATAGTTGACTCCGTACTATTGGTCAATGTATCTATTTGATCATTGCATTATGGTGTCTGGTATACTTTCAGAATGTTATTGATTTTTGTTGGGAGTCAATGCTAGAGAAACAATGGAATAATGGAAAAGTTTTTAAATCTGATGGTCTAAAAGTTACAATGGATCAATGATGTCAATGTAATAAGTTACGTGGTTGATAAGCATATAATGAATTATTGAAAAATTTCATTGGAGTGATTGTAAAACATTGGGAGTCTTATGTATTATATGAAGGATAAGTCAGTCTAGGTTTACTAGTTGAAAAATATTAAAAACTTGTATCACCCTCCACCATTGTAAAGTTAGTCTTTAGTGGACGAGGTCGGTTTCTCACCAACATTAGTTGATATCTAGTTGATGAAATGAAGTCAATCTCTGCATATTTTTTATTTAATTAGCAGTGAAAGAGTCATAGTAGAGTCAAGTGATTCAATTCCTCCTTCATATATGCAGACTCCATATATTCTCAAAGTCCAGAAAAGTATAAAGAAGTTCATGCAAGTTTGATGAGTGAAGCAAAGTAGTAGATGATTGATCATTGAGCATTGATGATGAGAGTGTCGGAAGAAGATAAAGGCATTCAAGAAAGAGACATTTCTAGACAGAAACAATGTGAGAGCTTAAAAGAAACTATGATGGCACAAGAAATAAAATTTTCATAATAGTTCTTGAGTTGTGACCTCTGAAGCCAGAAAGAAGATAAATGGTAGGTTGTCTTAAGCATGATATTCCACCATAGGTTGTGTGTAGGGGCCAGATAAGCCCAAGACGATCCACTCACCACTTTGAAGGAAACACACAAAGAGGTGTAACAATAGGAGCAAGAGGACGATTGTTGGGTGGGAGCAAAGCGTTGTGAGACTCACTGATTGCACAAAATGAAGGATAAAGAGTAACAAGTCATTATTTATATGTACTCTTACTTGGGATGAACAAGGATTTGAGTGTGTGGGAGATGTTGAGGAAGCCTTCTAGGCCATGTAAATGTCATCATAATTTAAACTAAGTATAAGAATGTATAGAACATATGTAATAAATGTATAAAGAGAAAACAATGAATGATTAGTTGGAACAAGTACAACCACTACAACCATCTCTCTATTGTACAAATACCCATGAAGCCAGAATTGATGGATATCCTTCCCTAAATTATCTCCTCTTTGTTGGGTTGTGTGTGTTCTTGATGTGCGTAACGATGTCATCTATCCTTGAATGCTTGCTGTCATTCCCTTGACTACAACAGATGACCATAATTTTTCCCAATTGTGCTATGAAAATTTCATTAATTAGCCTCATGAAAGTGGAAGGGGCATTATTAATACCAAATGGCATCACCATCCATTAATAAAGACCAAATTTGCCTTTGAAAGTTGTCTTCCATGTGTCTGTTGCATCCATGTGAACCTGATGATACCCTACTATAAGATCCATTTTGGTACAGAAGCAAGCACCCTTCAAATGATTCAGTAAATCATCAATGTGTGGTAGATGGTATTGATTTTTTAATGTAGCATTATTAAGATCCTGATAGTCCATGACTACATGTCATTCCTCAAACTCCTTCTTGGGAATGATGAAGGAATGAGAGGCGCAGGGTGAAGAACTTAGTTGGATGTGGTCAATATTAATAAGTTGTTGGAGTTGTCATTCCACTTCCTTGGCATCACTAGGAGCGAGGACATAAGAAGGGGCATTGGGAAAAGTGGCTCTAGGAATAAGAATGATGGAATGTTCAATGGAATGGATGGGGGGTATTCGGGTGGGTGCAACAAAGATATATTTTAAGGATGTGAGTAAAGAAACCAGATATGAAGGAAGGGAGTGAGAGGGGCTATCTATTTTAAGAGGGCACACTAGATAGAGGGAAATGGATTTGTTGATACTAAATTGATGAATAACAAGTTGGATAGGAAGTAAGGCATCGGATTTCAGAGAGGATGAGGTGAGGAAATAGGTACATCCATATTTATAAATATGATATTGATGATTGCAAACATGGTATATAGTATGAAGAAGTTCCTGATAGGGAATACCTAGAAGAACATCTGTGGAATCCAAAGGAGACACATCACAAAGAATATTATCTCAAAAAGGGTTGATGGAAAAAGTAATGGCACAAAATTGGGTCACCATCACATGGATGCCATCCTTATGAACCAAACCCAATTGGTAGGGTACCAGATGAGGGGTAGTAGGAAGCGCCAATTTTTGCACCAAATCATGAGAAACCAAATTCTTTTGGCTACCATTGTTGAGGATGAGTGTGGTCGTGGATTGCTTGATCTGGAAATTGTGAGTAAAAAAGGTGTTAGTGAAGAAGTTTGGGGATCAGTGGCCCGACAGAGAGGAGTTCAGTTTCATGGTATTCTCCAATTTGATCAGTTTAGGGGGGGCATGTGCTCGAGGAGCACTCAGGAGAATCAATGAATAGAGTCTTCATAGGATTTTGATTACAAAGAACACAACATTCAACTGAGGAGTGAAACTAAGATTTGTGATAAGAACACCATTTGTTAATCTTAGTCGAGATAGAAGAGGCAGGAGAAGAAGGAGTTGATGAAGGGCCAACTTTGGATAGAGGACATCAAAGGTGAGGAGTGATATTTCATTGTATAGCCAAGGAACAAAGAAAGGCCTTTTATAAGGAAGAGATTTCAATTAAATAAATATTTCTATGTAACAATAATAAAAGACCGAAATTAAATTTAACAATGAGTACCTCTTTGGAATCTTGAATTTGTAACTAAATGGAGAGCTTAGTAAACACTTCAATGTAGCTTTGGACTGTCTGGAACGAGAGTTGGTGGAGTTTCAACCAATGATCTAGGAGAATCTGATGGTACCCCAAGGGATAGAAGCAATTTTGTAGCGCTTCACAAAAGGAATCTCAAAAACCAATAGGCGGAGGGGTGGCCATAGCTTTATCTCCCAAGTGTACCACCAGAGAGGAGGTATCCATTTTGGTGTCCCGCCAAGCTTGAGAAACCCCTTCCAATTGCAAAGTGATGATATGTAGCTTCTCTTCTTCCATCATTTGTGGGAATGTCTACATACCCATGAATTAATGAACTCACCATTCATATTCCATGAAAACTTAGGCATGTGGAAGTGATTATACAACTATAGATGTGTTGGGGATCTTCGTTGGAGATGTATGAGTTTATCCAGAGCAATAGATAGGTCCTAAATGGGAGAATATTTCACATATGTAGAATGCTCGAGGGAGGGGTCTCGATGAGGAGGAATTATCTCCATATACCAAAGAAAATGAGAAATGAGAATGGAGAGTGCATTAAAAATGGAAGAGAAATGGTGTTGGATCCCAAGAGGGAGGGAAAACCATTAATCACACCATATGGAGCAAAACCTAGTGCACTATCCTCTCTATATAAATTTGTATCTAGATTGGGAACTATATATGTATGGGAAAACACTGGATTTGGATCCAACCCTGAAGCACATTGTCTGGAGCCTAAAAGGGAGGGCGTTATAACAAACCCTAGCTAAGTGCATGCTGAGAAGGCACACTAGAAGAGAGGGGAGGGCATGGAAAACCCTAGCACACCCTGGTACAAAATGGATAAGAGGGGGGGAGTGTGATAAGCCCTAAATAGTGGAACATTAACCCTTAATTGGGGCATATTACATTATTAATGTTAGTTTATTTATGTTGTCTTGGGTCCATTAGTTGTAATTGTACCTCCTTATCTCCTATATATACCAAGGAGAACTTTTCATTTGGAATCATCTTGTATTTGGAAATTTATGTGGTGTTTAAGCAGGTTTCCCCCTCAAAGAGGATTATTATCTAAAATTCTATCCTTTTCAAGGCGCTGAGTACTTATTTTGAGGTTCTTTTATGCTATTTTGATATTTGGTTCTTAACATTTGGTATCATAGCTCAAGATCTTGTGGTTTCACTACTACATCTGAGACAACTTGGAATTTTCCCTATAAATGTTTTTCTATGGTGTTTCATAAGGAACCCCTTGGAGGATATTTAGTAGATGGATCAAGGTACATGGGGCTCAAATTTCATCTATTGAGGCCTTATACTGCCAGAGATATATATTGTTTAAGATAGGGTTCTGGAATCATCTTGAATTTAGTCATTGCAAATGTTTCTCTATAAAATGTGTTTTGAAACATGTTAGACCCTAAAATCTAGAGGATATTCATAGAAATTATCTAGTTAGCCATGATAAAAATTTCAACTTCTGGGTCATCCTACTTTTGTAGATACACCCTGTGCAAGATAGGGTATCTGAATAATCATATTAACTAATCTCAAACAGGTCTTCCAGGTAAAACAATAATATCGTCTTCAGTGAGTATCCAAATTAAGTGAGACTAGTTTCATTGGACATTGGACAACCTATAGTATTTCTGGTACAATTGTCAGAATCAAATATCATATATTGTGATCTTGGTACACTTTACAAGTACGCTCTCCTGGAAGGGAAAAAACTCAGCAAGTTGTGGGGAAGTTATCATAACTTCCACTTGGCACATCTAATTTTGATCAAACCTATGGCATTGCAAAGAAGAAATATTAGAGAACTACAAAAATAAAGTTTCAGACCCAAAAGGACCGAAATTTTGGAGATACAATAGAAGAAATATCATCTAGAAGAACCACCTTGAAATCAATGTTTAAAAGTGATACTTGTCCAACATGCCACCAAAAAAGGGAATTTCTACACCAATTAATCCTCCTGACAATCCCACTTTGACTCTTGATGAAGGTGAAGAAATCCACAGGGACATAAATGATTTACCAAAGAACACAGTAAAAAAAGATGAACTACAAGGGATGATGGATTCAACTGAAGCTAAGTTGGAGGAAATAAATACTAAGATGGAAGGTTTAAAAAGGGAGATCATGGAAGGATTGAAAATTTTTCTAATAGAGAGGACACCTGAAAGTGAAAATGTATCCCATGAAATTCATAATGAGGACATAAGGAAGATGAATCAATAATGTATAAACTCCAACTTTGGGTTGAATACAAACAACTTTCCTCAGATCGATATGAGGAAGTTTGATGGCAAGGATCCAATCACATGGATACTTTATAAGGAGCAATTCTTTGATCTACATGATGTGCCACATACACAAAAGGTATCAATTGCTTCTTGATATTTAGAACCCAAACAATTTGTGTGGTATCGATGGATTTTTTCTCGCAAATGACTCGTCACTTGGACAATTTTCACAGAAGAAATGATAGCACACTATGAGGATACAAGGAGCAATACTTTCTTTAGCCAATTGATAAATCTCAATCAAAAGGGTTCAGTTACATAGCACATTGAGAACTTCCAAAGATTGAATACAAAGGTAACATATATTCCAGATGAGCACCTGATTGATGTATTTATAGGAACTTTAAAGGATAACATTCAACATGAGGTTCGTCTTTGGGAACCCAAATCATGGGAGAATGCATTTAGGGTGGAAAGAAATGTTGGAAGTAAAAATTAGGGCTACTAGAAGGACGACTCCTAACATCTATCAAGAGAATAATGTTCCTTCCTCTAAAACACCTCAACCTACAAGGTTGACACCTCAGCAATTGCAGGAAAGGAAAGAAAAAGGTTTATGTTTTAATTGTGACAGCAAGTATAGTAAGGGACATAAGTGTGGTGAGAATAAATTATTCTACATATTTTGTGAAGAACAAGAACCATATCAAAATGAAAACGTAGAAGTGATTTATTCTGAAGAGTTGACGCCCACGATATCATGTAATGCATTGGTTGGAATTAGCACTCCTAAAACCCTCAAGATCGAAGGATATATCAAAAAGAAAAATGTAATAGTCCTAATTGATTATGGTAGTACTCATAATTTCATTCACTATAAATTAGCCAAATCTCTCAATTGCTTTGTATATCCAGCGCCAGAGTTTCAAGTAATGATTGCATATGGATGAACCATCAATTTCTGAGGAAAATGAAATAAGATCAATCTTACTATGGGGAAATATGTAATGAATAGTCCAATGATTGCTATACCCATGGGTTGTGTTGATGTCGTACTAGGAATCCAATGGTTACAATCATTAGGAACAATGGCCTTTAATTTTCAAGAACTTTTCATGAAATTTTCAATGCAAGGAAAAGAATTGAGTTAAGAGTTATCACATGGAAACCCGCTAAGGTGATAAGCTCTAATGGCATGTCAAAATTATTGAAAAAGGGGCATCAAGGTGTAATTGCATAACTATGCTCACTAGATGTTCAAAAATCTAAGCCATCTATTCCCCTATATCTCCAAGGGATTATTGATAAGCATTCCAAAGTATTTGAAGATATTCCCAAAGGTCTTCCACTGACTCGAAATCATGATCATTCTATTCACCTAATTCTCGGGAGTGTTCCTCCTAACATCAGGCCTTACAGATACCCTTATGCCCAGAAGAGTGAAATTGATCCTATGGTTGAAGAAATGTTAGAGGTTGGCATTATTAGACCTATCCAAAGTCCGTACTCTACACCGGTGGTAATGGTACTTAAGAAGTATGGCTCATGGCGTATGTTCCCAGATTATATAGATCTCAAAAAGATCATTATTATAGATAATTTTCCCATTCCTGTCATTGATGAATTGTTAGATGAACTACATGGAGCAATCTATTTCACAAAGTTGGATCTTTGTTCATGGTATCATCAGATTAGAATGAAGGAAGAAGATATCCCAAAAAAAACATTTTGAACTCATGAGGGCCATTATGAATTTTTGGTCATGCCTTTTGGCCTTACAAATGCACCTTACACATTCCAAGAGTTGATGAATTCCATTTTCAAGCCCTTCCTTCCAAAATTTGTGTTAGTATTTTTTGATGATATGCTAATCTATAACAAGTCTTGGAAGGATCATGTTGAACATGTTGACAAGGTGCTACAACTACTAAAGGAGCAACAACTATATGCCAAACCATCCAAATGTTTCTTTGGGGTTAGGGAGGTAGAGTATTTGGGTCATATTGTATCTCATTAAGGTGTCAAGGTAGACCCTAACAAGATTAAGGCCATGATGGACTGGTCGATTCCCAAAACATTGAAGAATATTAGAGTATTTTTGTGTTTGATGGGTTACTACCGTAGGTTTTTTTGAAACTATGGAAGAATAGAAACACCTTTAACGACATTAACTAAGAAGGATGCATTTTCATGGACTCCATAGGCAACTCAAGATTTTGAACAACTTAAAGAGGCGATGTGAAAATCTCCTATCTTGACCACACCAGACTTCACAAAAACCTTTATTGTGGAATGTGATGCCTTGGGAAATGGCATTGGTGCTATTATAATGCAATAAGGAAGGCCCCTTTCTTTTGAAAGTCAGTCACTCAAGGGGAAGGACTTACACAAACCCATTTATGAGAATGAAATTATGGAAATACTAAATGCATTGAAGAAATGGCACCCTTACCTAATAGGTAGGCACTTCAAGGTCAAAACAGGCCATGATAGTATTAAATACTTCTTGGAACAAAGACTATCTTCAGAAGAACAACAAAAATGGGTGACCAAGATATTGGGTTATGATTTTGAAATCATATCTAAAAAAAGGGAAGCAAAATGTTGTGGCATATTCACTCTCAAGAAAGGATGAAGATGTTGAGGCCTTTCTCTATGCTATCTCAATCATCTAACTCGATTGGATAATAGAAGTGGGGGATGAATGGAAGAATGACGAAAACTTGTGGACTCTCATTCAAAGGTTGCAGCAGGATTCCAATGCATCAGATACATTTACATGGAAAAATGATTCGCTATGGTACAAATATTGCTTATATTTATGTAATAACTCTCAAATCAAAATAAAGGTACTATTATAATTTCACACCTCTCCGGTAGGAGGGAACTCAGGATTTTTGAAAACCTACCATAGGGTCAAGAAGGATTTTTTTTGGGATGGCCTTAAAACTGATGTTCAAAGGTTTATGGAATAATTTTTAGTTTGCCAACAAAATAATGTGGAAACAATTAAGTCCTGAGGTATTTTACAGCCATTAGACATCCCAAGTCAGTGTTGGGAGGCGGTTTCCATGGATTTCATCGTAGCTTTACCAAAGTCTGAAGGAAAGAGTGTCATCATGGTGATTGTTGATAGAATGACCAAGTACGCACACCTTTGTCCACTCTCTCATCCCTCCAAAGCCAGTACAGTTTCCACCACATTCATGAAGATGGCTCAAAAGCTACATGGAAGCCCAAATATTATTGTAAGTAATAGAGATCCCATCTTCACTGGACATTTTTGGATAGAATTATTTTCTTGTTTGGGTACTCAACTAGCTCATAGATCATCCTATCATCCTCAATCTCATGGACAAACTGAGATAGTGAACAAATTTTTGGAAGGCTACCTTCACTGCTTTGTCTCTGATAAACAAACACAATGGTTCAAATGGTTACCCTTGGCAGAATGTTGGTATAACACTTCCTTTCATACTGCAACAAAAATGACACCATTTATGGAACTCTATGGATACCACCCTCCTTCCATCACTTATTCTCTAAAATAAAAATCTAAGGTTCAATAAGTGGAATATCACATTGAGGATCAACAACAAGTTCTCCAAATATTAAAGGATAACTTGACCATGGCACAAAATCACATGAAACAACAAGCAGATCAACATCGTAGTGAAAGAAGTTTTGAAGTAGGGGATTTGGTGTTTTTAAGACTACAACCATACAAACACATGTCCCTCAAGAAAGACAAGAAGGATAATAAATTATCACCAAAGTACTATGACTCTTATAAGGTGTTGCAAAATATTGGTACTATGGCATACCAATTGGAGTTGCCTACATCTTCATGAGTACACCAAGTTTTCCATGTTTCATGCTTAAATAAGCTTATAGGTGATAAGATCCCAGTTCAAACTATATTTCCAGAACTTGACAAGGAAGGAAAAACCGTATTGAATACTGAAGTTATCACTGACACAAGAATTCATCAGTTGAGGAATAGATCCATTTCAGAGTATGTCATTAAGTGGAGGAAACTACTTGCTAAAGATTCCACTTGGGAAGATGAGTCTTTTGTACAGAAGCATCCTGAATTACTCAAGCGTTGCAAACAACACTTGTCTGAAGGGGAGGGTAATGTTAATCCCTAAATAGTGGAACATTACCCCTTAATTGGGGCATATTACATTATTAATGATATTTTATTTATGTCATCTTGGGTCCATTAGTTGTAATTGTACCTCCTAGTCTCCTATATATACCAAGGAGACCTTTTCATTTGGAATCATATTGTATTTGGAAATTTATGTGGTGTTTAAGAAGTTTCCCCCTCGAAGAGGCTTATTATTTGAAATTATATCTTTTTCAAGGTGTTGAGTACTTATTCTAAGGTTCTTTTTATGTTATTTTGATATTTAGTTCTTAACAGAGTGAAATATCCCCAAAACCAAAGAACTGAGTAGTGGAGGGAAAGAGAAACCCTAGTGCACTGTGTTGGAAGATATGGAGGGTGGGATGAGCCTTGAGCATGCCTTTGAAGCTGGAAATCACCACAAAGGACTAGGTAGTGGAGTTCTGGATAAAACCCTAACATACTTCCTAAGAAATAGAGGGTGGAGCCACCTCTAGCGACCTCTAGATATAGATATTGGGTGAGTGCAGAAACTAGAAACCCATACAAATAATTATCTTTCTAAAACTCACTAGATCAGAAGCATCTTAGATTGATTCTTTGATACCAATTGATCTGCAATAGAAATACTCATAAATTAACTAGAACGGGAAAACATGGATACTATCACCAAAACTAAGAGAAAAATGGCCATCACTTTATTTATTATAGGAGGCAGTCATATATAGATACATGTCATTACATTATGGCTTGAATAGATCAAGCTACAACTACCTTCTAACAACTAGTTATCTAGATCGGATCAATTCCTTCCTTGGGACTTGTGCCTAGTTCTTCTCCTCCTCCAATAAGTTGAGAGAGTGTGCCTTCCAAGAATCTAGTTGGTTTAGGGAGTGTACCTTCCTTGAGATTCATGTGTATTTATATTGGGTTTCCCATTTGTAGCATTATGTTGGTGCCTAAAAAGAATTATAAAGAGAATCTTTTTGTTTTTCTCTTGAAAGGGTTTCCACGTAAATTGTGTTTTCCATGTTCTATAGTTAGTAGATCTCATATGTGATTGTTTTCTTATGGTTGATGAATGTTTGAAAAAAGAAAAAAAAATGTCTTATATCGATTCACCCCCCCCCCCCTCNCCCCCCCCCCCCCTCTCAGTATAAGTGTGTAATCATCAAGGTTTACCTAGGGTACCATCCTTGAAACGAGGGGGAGTACTTGGGGGTTTTCCTCGAGCGTTGTAACCTAGAAAAAAAATATATCATTGCATGAATGTGTTAGAGGATAATTGTGAAAGAAAAAAAATGAAAATTTTCAGATATAATACAAACACACACACTCAATCTCAAATTACATGGCGAAGAAAGATATCTTTCATGCATTTGAAATCAATCATAGGTGTGGGAGACTTACAAGTACTTCTAGTTTCTAAGATTCTGGGACTTGGGCATGACTACTTTTCCCTATGCTTGCATTTCTCAAGCTCTTGAAATTCTTTCATTTCACTATCCAACTTTAATATATTTTATACTTAGGCGCTCTCTTGATTTTAACACCTATTTTAATAATGAGGTAGCTATAGAATCCACCATTGGAGATCACATATAGAATCCACCATTGGAGCATACGTGTAAACAAACTAATTACAGTTATCAAAGGAATGCAATCTACCTTTGTAATCATCATTAAAGAATATTATAAAATAGCCTTTAATAATTTTCATTAAGGTTTAACAATAAAAACCTAGCATAGCCATATTGCCCTAAATTCTAGTTTCAATCAATGTCATTCCCAAAAGTTCAAACAACTCAACATACAAGGTTATTTTCCTAAGTATGTTTCCAAACAACTTGTCAAACATGGGTTCAAGGTTTTTATAAAATATGTCATACAAGAATCAATCATATACAATGGATCAACGTCCATTTTCATTGACCTTCATATGAAAATCCATCCATATGCACTAAGGAAGAACCATATAGAGTTTAGGCCATCATAGGGATGCAAAACATGTCAAGGACGTGCAATTTTATTATGTAGGTGTGCATTTGTCATTAATAAGGTGTGCATATTCCTTCTTACTATGCAAATATGCAATCCCATGTACTCAACTTGCATTTTCAACTTGAGGTGTGCATTTTCCCCTAACAATGTGTGCATTTTCCTCAATACATTGTTTTCATGTAATTTCATAAGGTCAACATACAATTACCAACACAAGGCATGCATTTTTCTTCCTAGGGCATGCATTTTTATGCATTTTTCCCTTTTAAGGAATGCATTTTTCACCAAGGGACATGCATAATTTATCTCAAAGATTAAATGTTTCATAAGCCTATATATATATATGATATCATAATACTAGATTTCATAATTGGTTGTGCACTTCCCTCAGCATTTTAATAAGGCCAATTTTAACAATTTGACCTCTTTGTTTTAAAAGGAAGTTTTTATCCTTTATTCACAACAACAACAAAAATGGTCTGAAAATGCACACTATGTCCTCTAAAATGAAATACTAAGGAATTTAAAAATGTATTCCTTATTGCATAATGAGGATTTTACAATTTCCCACCTATCTAATCCTCATATTGTTTCTATTGGTTGTGGAGCCTGATTATCTTCTTGATTTAGAGGTCTTTTACTTTCAGTCGTGTTTATACCCCATGAAGTATTTGCACCCCAGAAGTATGTACACTCTTCCATGCGGGGGAGTGAAGAGGGGGGGTACCCCCTTTGTGGGGTCTGGGGGGGATATCCCCCCGGCTGGGGGGTTTGGGGGCAAGCGGGCCCCCAGCAGGGGTTCGGGGGCGAAGCCCCCAAAAGAAAAATTGCCTTGTAAATGTATATTGTAATTTCATTGTAAATATGGACCGTTCATTATAAGGTCGCAGATCTAACGGTAGAGATTATGTTAGGGTTTTTTTCCCTAGAAGGCAACCCTCTTTTATGAGGGAAATGTATTGCAGCTATGGTTGATTGTGAATATTGTATTCTGAGAGAGGAGACTGTGAGAGAAAGAAGAGGAAGTTACAGTGAGTTTTGCTCTAGGTTGTATCCCTTCATTTGTTGGATAATAATAAAGGAAGGACCTAGCAATTTCTCTGGTGGATGTAGCCCACACTAGGTGAACCACGTAAATATGTGTCTCTCTTGTATTGTGTATCTTCTGTGTTTTATTTTCCGCATTTGTTTTATTTTATTGCTCCATGGTCCTGTTTTTCTAACAGTTTCCATTACTATTTTTTCATGCTAACCAATTACCAAATAATGGAAGTATTGTAAAATAGAATTCCACATTATTGACACATTGTTTGAAGATTTAATATTCTTTCTTATTGATTCCTCTTCTAATAGGGGAATAATACATTTCATTTGTCTTGTTTGATGCATAATGTGTGTGTGTGTGTGTGTGTGTGTGTGTGTGTGTGTGTGTGTGTGTGTGTGTGTGTGTGTGTGTTTTCAATCAATTAGGTAAGTACCAAGTTATAGATAATAATGTATATATTGAGCCTCTTATCGATAAGATAATAAAGTTATGGATTGGCATCACTATGTACGACATCTCTAGACCAAGATGATATTGAAGGAGAAGATGATGTGTAGTGTCTCTAATCTAGAAACCTTTGTAATTATACATATAGGATGGTGACTTGATTGGTACCAAATGTAAATGTAATGAACATTTAGGCCGGTGATCCAAGGACACTTGGTTTTGGTGTTGCGTGCATCAATGTAGTGTGTGTAGAAGCGTTAACAAAGATAAGGTGTACAATCTATGTGTTGTGCACACCTAGGTAAGTGTATACATCAAATTGTGTTGCGTGCACTTGGGTTAGTGCACGGTAACGACCTGGAAGTGTGTAGTACTAAGTTATATATCTATATATATATATATATATATATATATATATATATGAATGTTTATGTTTTGAGGCCAGAGAGCCTGTATGACTATGAGGCTGGTGATCCTAGACGTAGATAGGTCAGTGTGCCTATCCATGTAAATACAACTATGATTATTAATATAATATTGCATCGTTGCAAGTTGACTGACTAAGAAGAAAAGAGATGGGGAGCCTACTCCAATGAAAAAGGGAAAGGCGGGTGCGTCATAAGTATTGAAAAATATTTTTATAATATTTCTGGAAAAAGTGTAATGTTATGGATATGTTTTAATCCTAAGTTCTTGAGGGTAGGGAACGAGTCACAAAGCTTCTTAAAGCTACTTATAAAAGGTGAAAAGTGTCAAGTGGAAGGAATGAAATATATATTGGTGTACTTAGTGTATTTTTGGGTGTGATGATTATTATTCATGTTGCAGGCTATCATGAGCAAAAGGGGTCAACCTGTATGGAAAACCTGATTATTACTGTATCTACTCAGAGAATCTTGTAGGGAGTTGTGGGGATGTAACTAGAATTCTATTGTTGACGATTCAGGTTGGTAGAGCATGAGAAGTCTCTCTAGGTGAGGGATTAGCTATTGTGGAGTGGTTTCCATACCCATGAGAATATTCTCTAGGTTAGAGTATTGTTCATAATTGTTTCCCAGTGTACCAAGCAATAGTCACGGGGATTAGAGAATTCATGTCCGACCTGTTCTTGGTAACCCTAGGAGTGGAAGTGGGGAAGCTAAGGGATTATTGAGAGGAGAAGGGGCATACTTCCTTGGGTGTGATAGGTTTATGGGGAATGAGGGATTATGGGATAGTTGCAGTAGCGAGCAACTTGGATTGATCAATTATGTTGAGAAGCAGACTTTAGTGTGTTACTAGAAGTATTTTTCCCTAGTGGAGTTGAGCTCCAACTTGGGGGTGACCTGTTGTTGAAAGCTTATGATAAATAACATCTATGGCTGGGAGGAACATCTGATTCAAGGCTGTAGTTGGTGACTTAATAAAATATAAGTGTTCTTATGTACTTGTCATGTTTGTTGTGTTCTTGTTTATCTATGTTTGTCATGGGTTAATTCTTGTATGTTGTTGAATATAAGTATTTTTTGTTATTTTTCTTAGTGTTTCTTACACCTGGAAATATGGTGTTTTTAGCCTTTAATTGTAGTTGTACATGAGTATGCTAGTTGATCGTAACTTTTCTAGTTAAGTTACCCTTATGATTTTGGTTATGATTCTTCATAAGAAAGATTGAGTGGCCGAGTGCACAAGATGGTAGCATTTGTGCACCAAGAGGATAGAATTTGCATGTGTGGTTAAGGAATCAGACCTCGCACACAGTAATAATAGAAGTGGTGCATGTCACCCAAGTGATTGTGCACACAATTGTACCGTGTGGTCATTATTTTGGTGCACGTAGTTGTTTGATTTAATTTTCTTGCTTGAATGTTCTGTGGAAAAGATAATGTTTCTTCCACTGTTATAAGTTGTGTGGCACGACTCAAATTGAGTTGATCTTGTTACCTCAAGTGATACTGCATGGACTTGTGTGTAGAGTATAAACTGCACAGTAAATTTTGGAGTATCATTTCTCAGTAGTATGTTGGGTGATGTTACAGGTTGGTATCAATGCTACATAATTTGATATTGGGTGTTGTGGCCCATCCAGGGGTGGTTGGGGACGTTACATTGTGGTATTAGAGCATCTTTAAGGTGGTAAAGGGACTCAGTGGGAGACTGGGTATGTTAAAAATTGGTATCATAGCATGTGTAAGGTGGTAACATGACTCAGTGGGAGATTGAGTACGTTACATGATGTAGAGGAGCAGGTAGATGTGTTAGACAAAGAATCCAAGAAGTTGAGTTAGATGTAGATGACAATGTTATCGGTATATGATGATATCAACGATTAGGATTAGGGTTTCTATTGTTGCATAAAACCCTAATTCATGCTTTTTAGAGCCTACACATCTAAAAATGTACACTCACACTTAAGAAATAAATGATTTTATTTTAAAGTGTAATTTATGCCCTTGTGCAAAATGCACGCCAGGCTTCATAAAAATGCACGCCCAAGTCTCAAAACACATCCAATTTGAGTGATTCAAGTTCTTGAGGGTTTGTTAGATAATTTTACACATATTTACATATTTATATTTTCATTTTCAAAAATAAAAGAGGTTTATGTGTAAAAGAGGCAAAATCTGCCTTGTTAATTGAGAGACCAAAACAGTAGAAAGTGAAATAATGGAAATGCATGCCAATGCTTCTATATAGATCCAAATATAGTTATGCAAGTTTTGGGGTGAAGTTAAAAAAATTATAAATCTATCTATATCATCTAGAATTCATTTTCAAATGAAAAAGAACTTGTACTATGAATGAGGATTCAAGACTTTTTGTAAAATGGAGGGTAAAATTGTCTTATTGTAAAATGCATGCCCATGACTTATATGACCTCCAAATTGAGTGATTCAAATTGTAGAGTTTGTATTTTTTCATTTTAAACATGTTCATACCTTTAGTTGTGAATTTTGAAGCAAAAAACCCTCTATTGTGCATAAAGGCTAAAAATTGTCTTGTAAATGCAAAAAAATGCATTAAAATGCATAAAGGGAAAAATGCATGAAAATAGGGCATGATGAAAAATGCAGGCCCTAGGAAGAAACATATTTCCATGGTGTTGGTAATTTACAAGTTACAAGTTACATGATTGTGGATATGTTGTAAACCTTAAAGACTGTATACTAGGATGATTTTCATAATTTCTTTTACACACACACACACAAGGTAGTAATTAAGTGTATTTTCAATCAATTAGGTAAGTACTACGTTAAAGATATGAATGTATATATTGAGCCTCTTATATATGAGTTGTAATGTCCCCAACCACCACCAACATATCATGCAACGCTACCTAACGATTGCATCTTTGCTTCTCTGCTCTGATGCTCGAATATACATACATACACACACACACACACACACACACACACACACACACACACACACATATATATATATATATATATATAATGAAATTTTAACCAAACATAAACATTTTTTTCATACATAGATTAATGCGGAAGCGACAATAACACATACAAATTAATAGTTGATTTACATTTTTCTATCATACAACATAATGCAAAGATAATAGTAAAAGCATACATACAGTATTCACAAGAAAAACCAATAAATGTAACAACATATACATCCAATACTCATCATTATAGCATGTACAAACACACATCATATAAATCAATAGAGGATTGGTACTTATATTTTAATTGAAGTAAACCAACTACGTGTAGACCTTCCACAAACCTCCCAGCCTTAGACCACGCTACTCATCACTCTCAGTAGTGGGTCACCCCCGAGCTGGGACTAAAATCCACTGGGAAAGGGATTCCTAGGCTAGGTAGGGACAATAGGAAGTTTCACAGTACAACAGAAAGGATTTCCTCCAAGGATCCACTTATTCCCACAGCTCAAAGACTCTCATTCCCCACATGCCTATCCCACCCCAGGAGTGTACACCTTCATTGCCACACAATCCATCATCTACTACACCTCCCTTCGAGGGCTTCAACAACAAGACGAATCAATAATTCTAAGATCTCTGTAGCCACTACTAGACAACCTCTAGGAGAAATCACTTCCCTAACACACTCTCTCACCTGGAGAGAGTTGCTCATAGGCATGACAACCTTCTTCCTCTATCCATGGGCCTAGCAACCCGCTTCTTCACTCTTGCTCCTCAACACATGGGCATGGATGGCAACAACAACAATTGGACGTGAGGGAACGGTAACGACAGAGAAATACACAGGAAACCCACAGGTTACAAGTGCTACACAGGTATCAATTTGGGCTTGTAGTATAGGTTCAGGGTGGTTGAGGAATTCAGCAATGGTGAACACAAATGACTACTGCATGCTTGTTCAGTGTATGTGTGAATGGGGAAAAACCATGGCCCGAAAAGAGAGAATGGTGAGCATCATCAGAAATGGTGAGCATAGCCCGAGACTGGTGAGAGAGCCCCCATAAAACTGCATGGGGTTTGTATGACACTTGGCTCTCCAGGATCACGCTTCCCCCCCCACTTGGAACTCATTCCCCTCCCTAAAGGAACTTAGGATAAATTAATATCCTCTTTAAAACTTTTAGAATAATAATTATATATTATTCTCTTGGGTTTAATCTCTTAAGATTATCCCTTTTCCTCAATCTCTTAGCCTCCTTCCTTTCCCAACTTGGTGAAGATTAGTCCCCCATACTCTTTCTTCATGGTCGGCATACATGCAACGATGTTTTTATCTTAATAATATGAATATTTACATGTACAAAACATACTACTAACCTTTAACATCTAGGCTCTCCGGCCTAATAAGAACATAAGCTTCCTTGATTATAACAATTGGCTCACCAGCCTACCACACATGTTACAATTCATAGTTACAACCAGGGCTCAGCCTTGGGATATTACAATCCCCTCCCCTTATTTTTCCACTGTCCTCAGTGCAACTCATTTACATGACATCAACAATATTCTCAAAATCTTAAAAAATATGTGGGTATTCTTTCCGCATAACATCTTCATGCTCCCATGTTTCATCCTCGGGACCATACCGAGTCCACTAGACCTTTATAATCCCCATGGCTTGATTTCAGAGCTTATTTTTCTTTCGGTCCAGTATCCGCACCGGGTGCACTTGTAAATCGTCTTCTTGCTCCACCTAAATCACATTCCAATCAATCACATGATTAGCATCAGGTATATATTTATTTAGCAATGAGACATGAAATACGTTATGAATAGTCATCCATGTAGGAAATGTAATCATATAAGCTACTGGTCCAATTCTTTCTAGAATTTCAAACGGTCCACAATATCTGGCTACCAACTTGGAACAGTTCCCCAACTTCATGGAAGTTCTGTTGGCTTTCACCTTCAAGAAAACATGATCACCCACTTTAAATTCCTTATGAGTTATGTTCTTGTCTGCATAGATTTTCTACTTGTCTTGGGCAGCCCTCAAATTCTGTTTTATCTTTAACAATTTCTCTTCCATTTCCCTGAGCAACTCTGGCCCAACCACTGCTATATCATTTGGGTTGTCCTAGCTTACTGGGGTGTTGCACTTTCTACCATAAAGTGTTTCAAAAGGGCTCATGTTCAGTGATGCTTGATACCCATTGTTGTAAGAAAACTCTACCAAGTTTATTTAGTCTTCCCATATGGATGATTTTTCCATCACATACATTCCTAGCATATATTCTATCACTTTATTAACTCTTTATGTTTTTGCATCAGACTTAGGATGATAGGTTGTGCTGAAGTTTAGGTTCATTCTGAACCCCTTCAATAATCCTCTCCAAAATTTTGAGGTAAACTTTGGATCTTCGTCAAACACAATCGTATTAGGTATGCCATGCAAGTGTGCTACTTTCCTCATATAAATATCAACAACATTAATTGCCTTGTGAGTAGTTTTCAATGGAATAAAGTGGGCAACTTTAGTAAGTTTATCCACCACTACCATGATGGAATCATGTTTCTTGTTTGTTCTGGGTAATCCTGTGATGAAATCCATTGTCACCACTTCCCACTTCCACTCAAGGATGGGTAATGGTTGCAGCAACCCAGTTGGGTGTCTATGCTCAGCCTTTACCCTTTGACACTCCACGCATTTGGCTATGTACTCTACAATTTATTTTTTCATTCATGGCCAATAATATTGGCTCTTGACTGTTGAAACTATTTTTTGATATCCAGGGTGCCATGCATAAGGCACATTATGAATTTCTTTTAAAATCACACTCCTCAATTCAGGAGAATTGGGTACATAAACTATGTTTTTGGACAAGAGAATTCCATCAATTCCCAATTCATAATCTTCAGCTTTTTGTTGCATTTTACCTTGCTGCAATTTAGTTACCAATTCCATGTATTGCAAATCAACTTTTGCAGCCTCAAAAATTATTCCTTTAAGATCTGGCTAATACATACTAATGGTTGTAGCATATAGTTCATGCACTCTCCTGTTGAGTGCATTAGTCACTTTGTTCTCCTTTCTTTTGATGTGCTTGATATCAAATTCATACTCAGAGAGGAATTCCAACCATCTACTCTACCTAGAATTCAAAGTAGGCTGGTCAAACACATATTTCAAACCATTATGGTATGTTCTCAACTCAAACCTCTTTCCCATGAGGTAGTGTCTCCATTTATTTAAAGCATGCACTATGGCCGCAAACTACAAATCATGAGTGGCATAGAGCCTTTCATGCTCTTTCAATTTTCTAGATTCAAAACATATCACAAACCCGTTCTGACTAAGAATTCCACCAAGTCCTTCTTTGCATGCATCTGTGCAAACCACAAAATCTTCATTCGGATCAACAATTCATAGAATAGGAGCACTGGTTAACAGTTGCTTCAATTGTTGGAAGCTCATTTCACATTCTATTGTCCATTGAAACTTCTTCCCCTTCCTTTGCAAGGAAGTGATGGGATGAGCTAGTCTTGAAAACCCTGCAATGAACCTTCTGTAGTAGCCATCTAAACCCATGAAGGATTTGAATTATGTCACATTATTAGGTGTTTTCTACCCTTTAATGGCCTCAATCTTTTTAGGGTCCACTGTTATCCCTTCTTCAGATATGATATGCCCCAAATAGTGAATTGTGTTTTGATAAAATGATCACTTTATCAATTTGGCATAAAGCTGATGCTCTCTTAGCACTTGCAACACCATCCTAAAATGATGCTCATACTCTTCTTCTGACTTGGAATATACAATGATTTCATCCAAAAAGAAAATGAAAAACTTGTCCAAATATTCTTTGAAAACACCATTCATTAGGCACATGAAAACAACTGGTGCATTTGATAACCCAAATGGAACCATTGTGAAATCATAATGACCATACATTGTCCTGAATGTGGTCTTGTTGATGTCTTCCTCTTTAATCCTTACCTGATGGTATCTTGACCTGAGATATATCTTTGAAAATATCCTTACATCCTTCAACTGATCGAAGAGATCATCGATCCTTGGTAGAGGATACTTTTTCTTTATAGTCACTTTGTTCAACTATATGAATTCAATGCACAATATCAATGTCCCATATTTCTTCTTCACAAATAACACTGGGGCACCCCAAGGTGACACATTGGGGAGTATGTATCCCTTCTTCAAAAGTTCTTCAAGGTGCATTTGCAACTCCTTCAGCTCTAGTGTACTCATTCAGTAAGGAGCCTTTGATACTGGAGTTTCTCTAGGCATTAAATTTATAGAGAAATCAATATCTCTCTTTGGAGGTAGTCCTAGTACCTCCTTGAACACATCTTCAAAATCTTCCAGGACTGATTCATCCTCCAGATTTGGCACCTTATCCTTAGATGCTTCCTCCATATGGGCTACAAATATTTGACAACCCTTCCTGTAACACTTCTTCAGCTGCATCGCTGAGATTTCTCGGACAGTAACTGCCCTCAGAATCCCTTGGACTATTGTTCAATTTCCTTCCTCATCCAAGCAAGTGAATGCCTTGTTATGACAGTCTAATATGGAATGGTGTTGGTCCAACCAATCCATACCAATTAGGCAATCATATGATCCCAAAGGCAATATGTTCAAATCATCCTTGGTACTCATTCCATTCATGCCCACTATACATGATTTAACGAGCTCAACAACCTTCCTCTTGGCTTTTGTAGCCAGCTGTACCAGCCAATATTTCTCATGCTTTATTCTTGGAAATTGAAATCTTTCCACTAACTTAGGATATATATAGCTATGACTAGCCCCTGATTCTATTAAAATAGTAAAGTCATGGTTATTGATCATAACTTCAATTTCAATCATGTGTGATTGAAACTCATCTTGCTTGTTGTCCAGGGCTACATAGATCCTTGGTACTCTTCTGCCCATGTCCTCCATTGTTTCTACTTGTTGAACATTATGAAAAAATCTCACCATGTCATTTATGTGAGGGAAATATATATACCTATGATCTCCATTACATCCCCAACATTGCATAGGTGTCTTCCTTGGCCTTTTCCCACCTACTTCAGCCATCCTGGGTGTTGAAGCCGCCTTCTTCTAAATAAGTGAGATATTACATTTAAGCCCAGAAAGATAGTTTTAGGATTTTATCTTGTTTTGCGACATTTCCCACTGTCCTTAGTGTCTTGACGCGCGAAGTGGCGATAGTGGTTTTAAAAGTTTACCCAGGTTAGTGTCAGGAGTAAGTCACTTTAAACCCTAGTTAAGCATTGTCGGGGTTTCGTGACTTGGCGATCGTTCTCCCAAAAAAAATACCTTCGTAGCTCTGAGTCGTGAAGTCGTGATATTCATTAATTAAGCATGGATTAATTAAGAACTTAAGACAGATCACGAATATTTAACTAAGTCGCATCATCGCGATTTTGGGTTTTCGGGGCTCAAAGGCTAGGAGTGAAGTATTATGATATGGCGAACATCGAAAAAGGGGGATTAAAGACTAAAACAAACTTAATTAAAGGAGATAAGCTGGATTAATTGATGCATTAAGCAACCTTTAACACGCACCATCTACGGAGTAAGTTTAAATGTTTTTTGCATTCATTTGTGTTACGACTCGTCAAATAATTATGGCATTTATTTAAACTACGGTGAGGTGACAGACAGTAGGATCTCACTTTTACTTCTAAATATTTATTTTAATCGATTTGACCATTATGTTCGCAAGGACACCAGGGGTTTAAATGACTAAGATAAAGAGTTTTCCCTTCATTTTTTCAGTTCTCATTTCTATTTATGCGCAGAGCCATTTTACCAGGTTAACCGTTGTTTGTGATTTTCAAATATGTTCGACAGGTGGTCCAGTTGCAGGTTTCACTCTCATGGCTCCACGAAAAATTCCCAAGTCAGCTATCGAGAGTTCAGGTCAGGGTTCAGACGTTGTTTCCGATACCTCACCCTGAAGTATTAATTCTATCAAGACATGATCATACGTTTCCAACATCCTGCACTCCGAGTCGATAAATTTTTCGGATGATTCTAGCGACAATGAGAAGGACAATTTATCAACCAAATAAAAAATTGTTGCTCAAGAAGAGATGCAGAAAATAGTGGTGAGGCCCCAGCTTCTTCCCTATTGTGATATGATCAGGTCGGCACTGGACCATGTGGACATCCCAACCAAGACGATTATCAGCGAACAGAAGGTGACGATTGGTACCTTCCAACCAGAAAACTTTTAGGCAATGTATAAACTGGCACCCACGCTGAACCTTACTCACAATGTTGAATTCCTAGAAGGCTTCAAGAAGAAGGAGTGCGAGAAGTATGAAATTTTTTTGTCCGATTTAATCAAATATTGGGTGTCACACCCCGCAAAATTCAGGGCTAACTCCAATGGGATCTATTCAATCTCTTCCTTGGAGCCACAGTTCAAGTACATAGAGATGATGACCTGCAGGTTGTACGGGAAGGAAGATACTACCCATTTCTTCCTCCCATGGGTGCCACTCATTCATACAGTCGTTGAGGGTTTTTCCTTCGACTAGGCCAAACTGTTGTTTGACAGTCTGACCAGTCAAATTACTGAATATCGACCACAAAGAGCGAGTAAGAAAGCAACTTCATTCTTTATGGATATTTACATCATGGATGCCATCTTCTTCATGACACCCTTCCCACTGATGAACTAGAGCTGGGCTCCATCTAATACAGAGCCTATCCATGTCTACCACTCGAAGCTTTGGAAGGATAAGGCCAAATAATTCATCTACGAGATCTTCAACTGGGTAATGGTGCCACTGCATGTCACCATTTTTGGCCAGTCACCTCCCAGGATGTCAGATAGTGTTGCGACCAGCCTAAGTAGCATGGAATATTGGTATCTAGAGGTGTAATTTTTGTATATCAGGATTTTTGGCACCTCTGTCCCTCCATATTCCCTCCCGCTATTCCTTCCAGATAAGCTATTGTGCCATGAGATCGCCAGACAGACAATGCTCGATGGAATAAGCAAAGAGCTCAAAGGCGTATCAAAAAAGGTATGGTCGCCCTTCCCTATTCGTATTGGTGTGTATTCCTTGTTATATTTTGGCCATGCCAAAGCCAAGGCTACGACTTTAGAAGAAATGAATCTAGTGGATATTGAGTTCAAGAAGCACGACCCTAGTAAGGTTGTGAGAAATCACCTGGAAAGTTGCGGCCTGAAGAAGTATGAACATGAGGATTCCCCTCATGATGAAATATTCTGGGGCATGAGGTCCTTCGCTGAATTCTTAATTCGGATTCAAGCCTTACCACTCAGAGATATGGCTGAATTTTTGAAATTCCAGGAGCACCGACAGAGTTGTCTCCCCCAGATTTTACAGGGTGAAGCCCTAGAGCTTCCAGTTACAAAGAAGACAGGAGCCAAAGGTACAAAGGACTCGAGTCCTAGTGGGGAAAAGGACCAAGGGAAAATAATGGAGGCTAGAACCTCAGAGCAAGGAGCCGAAGTCCCCCAGAAGAAGGAAGGAAACCCTGAAAAGGGCACACTAGGCAAGCAGGCCCAAGGCCAAGTAGAGATACCTTCTCATGGATCAAGTGACTCACTTTTGCTCATGTCAAACAAGTCAGTTACAGAGGTCACCCTGAAATAAACATCCAAGGAAATCGACAATCTGATTGCTATTGTCACACCCTTGCAGTTCACAAAGGGGAATCCTAACGTGGGATGGATTTTCAATGAAGAACTGACACCTATTTCTATAGAGGAGCTGCCTCCTAATGAATTTTTCTTTGACAAAAAAAGAAAGCCCATGGTGAGGCAAGGATTATATCAAAAAGAGGGCATAATGGCTAAACAATTTAAAATCATGACAGATGGGAAGGCCGTGAAAGAGGGATAATTTGCAGAGGAGATAGTCGGGACACTAGGGGCTTATGCTACAACAAATCAGTACTCAATTGGGACTTTGGCGGCTCAGTTGAAACTAAATAACCTCTTGATCAGTAAATTGGAAGCTAATTTGGCTATTGTTGAAGCGAATGTTAGGGACGAAGTGAGGAGGATCCTTGAGGAAGCCTGAACAACCGCCCTACATGAAATCGAGAAGCTCAGGTCTGACCTCGAGCAGGTGTGCCAATCAACGCAAACTAGACAAACACAGGTAAGCCAGTGGGGGAAACAGATTATAGAGTTGCAGTTGAAATTGGAGGTGGTCGAGAACCAGGCTGTAGACATAAAAGTGTTCAGATCACAGGACGCTGAAATCCGACATAAGGTATTTATGGCTCAACAAAACCTGTTGGTAAAGTTAGGAACCATTCAAAACCATTTCCAGATAAGAGATCAAATATTAGAAAATATTTCTTCAAGAGAAAGAGAAGTCGGGGCAGCACGGGTCGCTTTCCAAGATGTTGTTATAGCTATGGAAAAGATAGAAACGGTCAACAGCTCAAAATTATCCATCGCAAAACAAACCAGAGGTAATATCCTGCTAAAGGTCTCGGAGTAGAATATATCAAAATGCAAGGGGAGAGATAATGAAGTAAAGAATTCTTGTGAGGAAATGTTATCTTTGATAAGTAAAAGTTTGCTAGACCTTGGTAAGGAAAGTAGTGCTAGGACACTGGGCAAAATCAATATAGTTAAACATTTGATGGACATCAAAGAAAACATGGAGAAGCAACAAATGGAGATATCCCAGATTAGCCAGGTCGATATGGCCCAAGTGGACAAATGGCTAGTATAGCCAAGTTTACAATTATGCTCCATCATCACAGAGGACCGACAAGTGGGAAAACGTTTTCCATAGCTGGCGAAGAGTTGTTACACTTTTGAAGCAAGCAACCAACCAAAGCCTTCTAGGTTGATAGCCCAGTTGGTGGAGAGGTGTGTCATTTGCACTGAGAAGGCAAAGGGACAAGTTTCTAGTGCCAAATAATGACGGATGTCTGCCTATTCTATTTCTATAACCCAAAGGGAAAGGAAAGGAAGGTGCTCCGCCCTTACTAGGGAAGGCAAATAAGAGGAGATGAAACACTCCAATTTTCCATTTGTAACTGACAATTTTATAGAACAATTGGAGTTCCAGAGGTTCAGAAGTTTGTTTAAATAAAAGAAAGATTGTAATAGAATGGGATTTTTTTGGGCCATGAATAGGTTGTAATAGAGAAAGTTCTCTCAAGCCAAGATTAATACAAAGCGGATTGAAGACTCCATATTTCGTGAAGATTGAGTTATGTGTTTTTTTTTTTTCTCTGTATATTCATGCTTCATGTCATTTTACATATGTCTTTGATGAATGTTCTAGCTACAATTTAGTATAATTTCTACTGCGGTGATCAGGTTCTATGGTATCTATGTTATTTACAGTTTTTCATCTGTATCGACTACTTGTGGGTACAAGACCTGTGAATGATTGAGATCTCTACTTTATATGCTTTCATAAAGGTACTCCTGTCTTTTTCTTCTTCTGCCATGGTGTGGGATTCCTCTGAAATTGATGCCCCACATTTGTTGACAGCTCTATGTTTCACACTCAGTTTCAAGATTTTAAACTCAATTACGAAAGACGGCCTTCGTTTTCATTAAACCCTCCGACTGGCTTCATTGAACTTTCCCTGTACAATCTAAAGATTGAGACAAGCACTTTAAAGCATCCACCTCCTTCAAATTTTTTGTTCTCCCCATGACTGTACCCATCATAATCCAACCCAATATTGAACTCGGTCTAGTGAATCAAACCAACATTTCTTTAAATATTTTCCATACCATACTCAAGACCGCCACCACTCGGACATAGCTCAAACGTTCATGGGCCGCTATCGAGCAGGATATCAGCATGCAAGAATATTTGGAAGCTAGACAAAGACAACTCAGAGATCGACCATAGCTTCATCCACCCCCCCCAAGTTGTCTCTTCCCCTTCCTTTTCTTTCACTCTTTTTAGATGCTTAGACTCTACACTTTATAGCCTTAAGTGTAGACTCAGGAATAACATCTTTCTAGCGCCGTTGCTAGGGATGGAGAATCGTAGTCACTTTCCCCTGAGAAAACGACATTTTCAAGATTCATTTTTTGATAGTGAACAAAGAGATAACACGTTGTTAAGTTTAAACCTTCATCAGTCACTTGGCAACTCCACTCTTAAAGTAAGATGGCATCCTTTCGAAGGAACACCAGACAAAACCCATATGCTAAACAAACAGAGCCAGTTTCCAACCGTGAAAAAATATTAAGACCAAAGGGTCTTTTTAAGAAAAACGTGGTTGCATATCAACCCAAGTCTAATCAATATCAAGATAATACCTCTTTCGAACCTTCATCCTCAAGAGAGCTTGCTCTCAGGAAAATATCGGACAGTGTCGTCAAAACCGAGATCTCTCTTACTACCTCTTACATTACGAGGGGAGACACGCCTACCTCAAAGCACATCCCTATCAATATCCCATGGAATCTCAATATAAACCCCTCTATCACTCAAGGCCTGGAAGAGGTTTTCAAGAACACAGATTTGACACCAGTGGGTTCTCCCATTTACATATCCTACAAGTCAGAGGAGTCAAGCCCACGTATACCTTCTTCTCCTTTTTCATCCTTCACTTACCCTAGTAATAAGTTTCTTGATTTCTCCCTTTTACACCCCAAGGAATCCAGAGATTCACTTTAGATCTTCGTCAACCCTCTTTATAATGCACTGATTTCCTCTTCTAGGTTATCCATGGCCGCCGCCGGAGGATGAGCAGGGGGAATAGGAGGTCAAGGCCAGCAACCACCTCTCAGATTTTTCACAAAAGTAGTCACAAGATACGCCCCATTGGTCCTTCCCATACCTCTCCATGATTTACCTAAAAACTATATTAAAAACTTACCCAAGTTCACAGGAGAAGGGGATCTAACTACAGCCGAGCATATCAATTTTTTTGATCAATTCGTTGATATTCTAGGACTCGAGCATGAGGGCGTGTATTCCCGATTGTTTATCCAAACCTTCGAAGGACAGGTAAGAACCTGGTTTCGGATCCTACTCCCAAGTTCAATCATATCCTATGATGTGCTAGAGGACCTCTTTCTCAAACAATGGGGCGAAAGAAAGGATCATTTATACTATTTGACTGAGTTCAGGTCTTTAAAGAAAAATGGATCTGAAATTGTTATGGAATTCATCCAAAGGTTCAACAAGTTGTATAATAACATCCCTACTAAAGTTAAACCATCTCAACCCACCACCAAAGTAACTTTTGCAGGAGCTTTTGAACCTGATTTCACTCTACTATTAAGAGAAAGGAGAGGGGCTGACCTAACCTAAATGTAGGATGACGCTGTGGAAATTGAGTCAAACATGATGGCTTCGGGTAAATTAAAAACAAAAATTGAGATGGGAAACAGGGAAGCTAGACGTCTCAGAGAACAAGAAGGTCCCTCTGGATCTGGAAGATCCTCAGATGACAAAATGGATGACATGGCTAGGATAATAAAAGAACTATCAAACAAAATCTCGAGAATGGAGCTAGATCAATCCAAAGTGGATCAATTCATTAAGAGAGATTTCAGAAGAAATCCCAATCCTCAGTTCCAAACAAGACAAGTTAAAAACGAAGACCAAAAGATCCAAGCACCTCTGAAAAATGAAAATTTTATACGGGGAAATGATATGCAAGAGTTCGAAGACTTGGAAGAAGACGTAAACAACTTAGGCAACAACTGTGTAGAACCTCACTTGACCAAAAAAGATTATGAGAAGTCCCTGAACACGGAACAATCATCGATCGAAGACGAAAACATTGCTGATGACTTTTCTTACCAAGGAATGGTCGAACTCCAGCACAAGTACAGTCTGACACCCAGAATCAAACCTGTGTCAACTGTGCAACCCAAGAAATTTTTTCCTAGGGACGAAATATACAAGCCCGTCGAGAAAGAGATCATGATGTGAAATAACATAGGGATATATTCGTAGAATACTAACGTAAAAGGGGTTGAAGCCCAAGAAAAAAAAATAAGACAGCTGAAACGCAGACACCCGAAACCAGAAACACTGAAATTAAAACGGTGATACTAAATAAAATGGATCGGAAGGAGCCCAAGGTTTCGGACAAGGAAACAGATAAAACCATGGGAGTTTTCTTCCTAGAAAGTGAGATAAAAAAGATAAATATACCCATACCTTTGGTCAAGTTGGCGAAGAATCCTATGTATCGAAAAAAAATAACCAAGATGATAAAATTTTTAGATCTGGAGAGTCACTCCAATGTGATAAATATGGAAGATGACAAGCCTAATATCACTTTTGATCCACATTTTGAAGGTGCCAGAGATACCATCACCCCTTTCTATATTACCCTGAAGGTGCACGATCGGTTGTTGCATAATTGCATGCTAAACTCCAGGCCCTCTCATAACGTAATGCCAAAATCTATTATGGATGGACTAGGCCTTGAAATCACCAGACCCTATGGAGATCTTTACTCATTCAATTCAAGGAGATTTAAGTGCATGGGCATGATCAAAGATCTAGTAGTCACCCTCGCCCAGATTCCAGTGAAAAAAATCCTAATGGATGTAGTTTTCGTCGATATACCCCCAAAGTATGGTTCACTATTATCTAGATCTTGGGGAGCCAAGCTCAGGGGATCCCTTCAGCTAGATATGACCTATGCCACAGTCCCTATTTTTGGTGGACAGTTCACACGGTTATACAGAGAAACATGTTTGGTATATACGGTAAGCGATCCACAGAATCCTAACAATTACCTAGTTTACATCACCAATCAAGACCTGGGAATTGTATTCTATCCTTTGATGATACTGAAGAAAGTTGTGCAGAAGAAGGTGACACCGATGAAATCGGAACCGAAAAGACAACTAAAAATATGCACAGCACTAGAACTTGGAAAATTTTCTTTGATGGAGCTTTGTCATTTGAAGGAGCGGGTACATGAGTGCTTTTCATAGAACCTAAAAATGAATTCGTCGTCCCTTTATCCTACAGGCTATAATGGGACGTAGACTGCAAAAACAACATTTGTGAATATGAAGCTCTAGTCCTGGGTTTAGACGCTACCAAGAAGCTGAACATAAGGAACTTAGAGGTCTATGGAGAAGATGAACTAATTGTGAAGCAGGTAAACCAGCAATATCAAGCCAAGCACCTGAGAGTGAGGTCTTATAGAAATTGCACCTGGGATCTAATGGAAAATTTATTTTCATCGGTAAAGGTTCATTTCATCCCACGAGCCGAAAACTAGCAAGTCGATTCACTGTCCAAAGCAGCTTCAACTTTTGTACCCCCTACCGCTTTCAAATTACAGTACCACATAGAGGTAAGGCACAGACCATCCATACCAAACAACATATAATACTAGCAGGTATTCGAGGATGACGAATAGATCAGAAAGTTCCTGGAAATGGTGGGTGATTTCTCCAAAACCCACATTGACCAGGAGAACCAAAACAATAATACCTGGATTATCCAAGAAGGGGAGGAGCCCCAAGAGTTCCAAGAAAAAATTGCAAATCATCGCATGCTAGTGTTAAAAAGTAATTAGATCCCTAAGAGCCTGATACCTATGGAAAGGTTATTTGATCAAAATGACATGCCTCTGGAGTCCACCTTGCAGCCCCAACCGGAGGAGGTCAAATACTGTGACGTGGGCACCACCAAAGAGCCTAGAATAGTGAAGCTATCAAAGTACCTTCCTCCTGAGATAAAAAGAAAGTATAAGGACTTACTTGGGTGGTATAAATATGTCTTTGCATGGTCTTACGAGGAGATTAGAACCTATGATACCTCAGTAATCGAGCACAAGATACCTTTGAAACCTGGTGTTAAGCCCTTCAGATAGAAGCTCAAACAAATCAACCCCATTTTGTTTCCTGTGGTCGAAAGAGAAGTGAAAAAGTTGTTAGACACAAAAATTATTATACCTCTCAGGTACTCTGACTGGGTGGCAAATTTAGTCCTGGTTAGGAAGAAAAGCAGGGAGATCAGACTATTCTTAGACTTTAGAAATATAAACAAGTCCTCCCTCAAAGATAACTATACTCTACCCAAAATGGATCACGTTTTGGAAAAATTAGTTGGGGCAAATAGGATGTCGATGATCGATGGGTTTTTTGGTTATAATCAAATTGTTGTCAATGAACATGATAAAGAAAAAACAACTTTCACCACCCCTTGGGGCACATTTATGTATGACAAAATGCCTTTTGGTCTAATGAACGTAGGTTCTACCTTCTAGCGCGCTATGGACATTGATTTTATCGGTGAAAAGGATAAATTTGTGGTTATCTACCTCGACGACCTGACTGTCTTCTCCAAATCTGACGAAGACCATATGCTGCACCTAAAGCAAACATTTGAAAAATGTTGAAAATTTTGTTTGTCTTTAAACCCCAAGAAGTCTCACTTCGCTATGTAGGAAGGTAAACTCTTGGGCCACATTGTGTCCCGAGATGGAATCAAAATCGACCCTAAAAGGGTGGAAGCTATAGACACCATAAATATTCCTAGGAACATAAAATAAATTCAGTCATTTTTAGGAAAAATAAATTTTTTGAGAAGATTTATCCCAAGCTTTGTTGAAATCATGAAATTAATCACAGATATGCTCAAGAAGAACAATGAAGTGAAATGGATAGCAGCGGCTAAAGCTTCATTTGCATGCATCAAGAAATTTATCAGCAAAGCACCCGTATTAGCAAGCCCTGATTACCTAAAGGATTTCCTGATTTTATCATTCACTTCTGAACACACAGTGGCGACAATACTCCAAAATAATGAAGAGGGTTTCGAGCAACCAATAGCCTTTTTTAGTAAAAGTCTTAGAGATGCTAAACTGAGATATGATATAATGGAGAAACAAGTGTATTCTATGGCTAAGGCTTTGAAGGCTTTTAGAACTTATGTGCTACACTCCAACGTAATCGCATATGTTCAAACCAGTTCTGTGAAGGATATATTGGCCCAGCCTGACAGTGATGGTAAGAGGGGTCGGTGGCTCGCTAAAATCCAAGAGTTCGACCTAGATGTAAAATTGACGAAACTAGTAAAGGGAAAAGGTCTGGCTAATCTCTTGGAGGAATCAAACTTCAGAGCTCTCGGAATAAATAGCCTGTAAGGATATGAAGGACAAGGGGACGTAAATAAGCCCGACGACCAAATAGAGATCTCCAGAATCGAAGAGAAATTTTTCTTATCAAATTGGTATAAAGATATAGTGGCCTACCTACTGACCCTGAAATTCCCTAGCAATCTGTCTCCAGCTAAGGCTAAGACACTGAAGCTGCATGTGGTGAAGTAATGCATATACGAAAGTCAACTTTATTGGAAGGACCCCTTAGGTTTCCTACTGGTTTGTTTGGTAGAATCAGAAACAAAGGGGGTCATAAGCGAATTCCACGAAGGTGTGTGCAGAGGGCATCAGGCCTGGAGGGCAACAGCTTATAAAATCCTAAGGGTAGGATATTATTGGCCTAAATTTTTCTCAGAGGTCAACATCAAAGTCATAGCCTGCAACCCTTGCTAGTTGTTTGCAGGAAAACAAATTTTCCCAGTGCTACCTCTGGTTTCTGTCAAAACTGAAGCCCCTTTTCAACAATGGGGGTTAGATTTTATAGGTGAAATCAACCCACATTCCAGCGCTCAACACAAATGGATTCTCACCACAACATATTATTTCACCAAATGGGTGGAGGTTATTTCCACTAAGAAGGTGACCGATTCGGTGGTGATAGATTTCCTAGAAGAGAGCATACTATCCAAATTTGGTTGTCCCCAAAAAATAGTGATAGATAATGCCCAGGCGTTCAAGTCTATGGCTATGGTTAGCTTTTGCCAAAAATATAACATCGTATTGGGACACTCCATAGTGTATTACCCTCAAGGTAATGGGTTAGCCGAATCATCAAATAAGAAGGTACTGAGCAAAAAAATATATATCTTGGCATGTACACTTAAAACATGCCTTATGGGAAAACTGGATAGGTATGAAGAAATCCATTGGTACTTCTCCTTTTCAAATGGTGTATGAGACTGATGTGGTTTTACCTATAAATTTGGCACTCCCTGTAATGAAGCTATGGAAAGATGAGAGAGAAGAGCCAAACCTCATCAGTAGAAGAATAAATCAGTGGATCGAGGTCCAACAACACAAGATCAAGGTAGATGCAAGGATGCAGAAATACCAGGACGACATGAAAGCGTTGTTCGATCATAAATCCAAAAATAGGGATTTCCTCCCCAGCAATTTGGTCTTGAAATGGGATGCCAAGAGGGAAGATTCAGCAAAACATGGTAAATTTGATCATATCTGGTACGGATCGTTCAAAGTCTTAGCTTCTGAAGGGATGAATTCATTTATGTTAGAGAATTTGGATGGTGTGACTCTTAGTGCCCCTATCAATGGGTGTTGTTTAAAGCACTATATGCAATAAATATGTTCCGGATTTCCATTGTACATACCGGTTTGTTTTCTCTTTTCTTTTCATAAAAAATTTCAGTAAGTTCACATTCATCTTGAATAAAACAGGTTGTTGATTTCCTAGAAGTAGAGGCATAATTTTTGACACCCAGGACCCCATAAGTCCTGAAGACCTGATACTCGTCATGTTGTTTCATGCAGGCATCCAGATTACAGCCCAAACTACGAAAGGAGAAAGGGACGGTTAGGTATCCGAAAATCGACCCTCCCGAAACAGGTGATAAATAATGTTTTTTCAAGAAGAAGATGAAGTGGTAAGGCAAAGAGATGAAATTCCAGAGTGTCTGGGTTTTCAAATGAATATCATTGAAAATGTAGTATTAGTCTCGCAAGTATGATGTGTTCACCTGCGTCGAGATTGCACAGTAACATCTGGTTTTTTGGGGGCCCATGGCCTACACACTTTCCCTTTTTCACCCTTGGCCCTTTCTCCTTAAGCTCTGACACCTGCCCATACCATCCATTGAGGAAAAGAGTTTCCACATCCAGTTGGGAAACTGGCGAGCGTATCTGGAAGTAAATTGGTCTTCACAGTTTCTTGGTCCCCTACTAAACAAGGCCATGCGTGGGCGGACCTTAACTCTCTTAAGTATTTCAACAGTTTTCAAATGGTTAAGTCTTGCTCAAAAGAAGGCCCCTAGAAATGAGTTCCCCCCTTTGTTTTCCTGTGAGCTAGGGCATTGTGAAGGATAATAGAAAGTTGGTCCAGAGCACTCAAAGAAAATTGACAGGCCTCTGTTGGGAATTCTACACAGATACCACCCCTGGTATTATTTATACAAATTGATTGCCCCCACTTCAGTTTCTGAAAAAGCATATATATATATATATATATATATATATATAAGACAAATGGTGAAAGTAAATTCAAAATTGATTGCCCCCATCTAGTCCAAAGAGATGATGAAAGGAAATTCATAAAATGATTGCCCTCATATCAACATTTAAATGCATAATTACCCTCTGAAGTGGTGAAAAGAAATTCAATAAAGGGGACTAGGCAACTTCACCGAGGTACTGAACAGGCTCAATGGCAGTGAAGAAATGTCTCAAGATATCTGTAAGGTTGTCATACATAAAACATATTATTCTCTAGTAATTAGCTTTCTCGAAAATGGATCTACACCTCATTTTCGTTGTAGGTCTCCCTAATCAAAAGAATGAATTATACTTCGTTTTGATGCAATCCAAAACCCACAGGACCTGTTGAATTTCCTAAGATTTTTTTTGGACCGCCTTGGGTAGACCCGCTTTCAGTGTCAAGGAAGGGAGAGTTACCATGGACTGCAGCTGAGCTTAGAAAGCATTATGGGTTTGAAAGATTTCTAGAATTCAATTTGGAACCTCAAGGTTCTCTCTGTATCCATTTTCTCAACCAGTCTCTCAAAAGCAAACTGATGACTCCATTTACCCATACAAGCACTCAGTCTACTATTCTTCTCGTCCCATGAGGAGATGAGATCCCTAGATGGAGTTGATGTTGAAGCCGCCTTCTTCTAAATAAGTGAGATATTATATTTAAGCCCAGAAAGCTAGTTTCGGGAGTTTTGTTTGTTTTGTGACATTTCCCACTGTCCTTAGTGTCCCGATGTGCGAAGTAGCGATAGTGGTTTTAAAATTTTACCCAAGTTAGTGTCAAGAGTAAGTCACTTTAAACCCTAGTTAAGCACTGTCAGGGTTTCACGACTACGCAATCGCTCTCCCAAAAAACAATACCTTCGTAGCTCTGAGTTGCGAAGTCGCGATATTCATTAATTAAGCATGGATTAATTAAGAACTTAAGTCAGATCACGAATATTTAACTAAGTCACATCATCGCGATTTCGGGTTTTGGGGGCTCAAAGGCTAGGAGTGAAATCTTCCAATATGGAAAACGCTGAAAAAGGGGCATTAAAGACTAAAGCACACTTAATTAAAGGAGTTAAGATGGATTAATTGATGCATTAAGAAACCTTTAACACGCACCGTCTACGGAGTAAGTTTAAATGTTTTTTTGCATTCATTCGTGTTACGACTCATCTAACAATTATGGCATTTATTTGAACTACAGTGAGGTGACAGATAGTAGGATCTCGCTTTTACTTCTAAATATTTCTTTTAAGCGATTTGACTGTTCTATTTGCAAGGACACTAGGGGTTTAAATGAATAAGATAAAGAGTTTTTCCTTCATTTTTTCAGTTCTCATTTCTATTTACGCACAGAGCCATTTTACCAGGTTAACTTTTGTTTGTGATTTTCAAATCTATTCGACAAGTGGTCCAGTTGCAAGTTTCACTCTCATGGCTCCACGAAAAATTTCCAGGTTAGCTACCGAGAGTTTAGGTCAAGGTTTAGACGTTGTTTCTGATACCTCACCCTGAAGTATTAATTCTATCAAGACATGGTCATACGTTTCCAACATCCTGCAATCCGAGTTGATAAATTGTTTGGATGATTCTAGCGACAACGAGAAGGACGATTTATCAACCAAATAAAAAATCGTTGCTCAAGAAGAGATGCACAAAATAATGGCGAGGCCCCAACTTCTTCCCTATTTTGATATGACCAGGTGGGTGCTGGACCATGTGGAAATCTCGACCAAGATGATTATCAGTGAACAGAAGGTGACGATTGGTACATTCTGATGAGAACATTTGTGGGAAATGTATAAACTGTCACCCACGCCAAACCTTACTCACAACGCCAAATTCCTAGAAGGATTCAAGAAGAAGGAGTGTGAGAAGTATGCAAAAATTTTGTCTGATCTAATCAAAGGTTGGGTCTCACACCCTATGAAATTCAGGGGTGACTCCAATGGGATCTATTCAATCTCTTCCTTAGAGCCACAGTTCAAGTACATAGCGATGATGAACTGCAGGTTGTATGGGAAGGAAGACACTACCCATTTCTTCCTCCCATGGGTGCCACTCATTCATACAGTCGCTGAGGGTTTCTCCTTCGACTAGGCCAAACTGTTATTTGACATACTGACCAGTCGAATTACTGAATATTGAGCACAGAGTGTGAGTAAGAAAGAAGCTTCGTTAGTTATGTCTGCTTACATCATGGATGCCATCTGCTTCATGACACCCTTCCCACTGATGAATTGGAGATGGGATTCATCTAATACAGAGCCTATCCATGTCTACCACTCGAATCTTTGGGAGGATAAGGCCAAAGAATTCATCTACGAGATCTTCAACTGGGTAATGGTGCCACTGCATGTCACCATTTTTGGCTAGCCACCTCCCAGGATGTCAGATAGCATCGTGACCAGCCTAAGCAGCGTGGCAGATTGGTATCTAGAGGAAGAATTTTTGTATATCAAGGTTTTCAACACCTTTGTCCCTCCATATGCCCTCCTGTTATTCCTGCCAGATAAGCTATTGTGCCATGAGATCACCAGACAGACTGTGCTCGGCAGAATAAGCAAAGAGCTCAAAGGAGTATCAAAAAAGGTATGGCTTCCCTTCCCTATTCGTATTGGTGCATATTCCTTGTTAGATTTTGGCCACGCCAAAGTTGAGGCTATGGATTTAGAAGAAATGAAGCTGGTGGGTATTGAGTTCAAGAAGCATGACCCTAGTAAGGTTGTGAGCAATCACCTAGCGAGTTGCAGCCTGAAGAGGTATGAAAATGAGGATTCCCCTCGTGACAAAATATTTCGGGGTGCGAGGTCCTTCGTTGAAGTCCTAAGTCGGATTCAAGCCTTTCCACCAGGAGATATGGCTGAATTTTTGAAATTCCAGGAGCACCGACGGAGTTGTCTCCCCCAGATTTTATAGGGTGAAGCCCCAAAGCTTCCAGTTACAAAGCATATGGGAGACAAAGGTGCAAAGGACTCAAGTCCTAGCAGGGAGAAGGACCAAGGGAAAACAAGGGAGGCTGGAACCTCAGAGAAAGGAGCCGAAGTCCCCTAGAAGTAGGAAGGAAACCCTGAAAAGGGCATGCCGGGCAAGCAAGCCCAAGGCCAAGCAGAGATACCTTCGCAGGGATCGGGTGACTCGCTTTCTCTCACATCAAACAAGCCAGTTACATAGGTCACCCCGAAACAAACATCCAAGGAAATTGACAGTCTGATTTCTATTGTCACACCCTTGCAGTTCACAAAGGGGAATCCTAATGCGTGATGGATTTTCAATGAAGAACTGACACCTATTTTTGTAGAGGAGTTGCCTCCTAACGAATTTTTCTTTGACAAAAAAAGAAAGGCCATGGTGAGGTAAGGATTATATCAAAAAGAGGGCGTAATGGATAAAAAATTTAAAATCATGACAGATGGGAAGGCTGCAAAAGAGGGAGAATTTGAAGAGGAGATAGTCGGGACACTAGGGGCTTATGCTACAGTCAATCAGTACTAAGTGGGGGCTTTGACAACCCAATTGAAATGAAAGAACCTCCTAATCAATAAATTGGAAGCTAAGGTGGCTACTACTAAAGCGAATGTTAGGGACGAGGTGAGGAGGATCCTTGAGGAAGCCTGAATAGCCGACTTGCATGAAATAAAGAAGCTCAATTCCGACCTCAAGTAGGTGCACCAGTCGGCGCAAACTAGCCAAACACAGGTAAGCCAGCAGGGGCAATAGATTATAGAATTGCAATCGAAATTGGAGGTGTCTGCAAACCAAGTTGTAGACATAAAAGTGTTCAGATCACAAGCCGTCAAAATCTGACATAAGGTATTTACGGCTCAACAAAACTTGCTAGTAAAGGTATGAACCATTCAAAACCATTTCCGGATGATAGATCAAATATTACAAAAAAATTCTTCAAGAGAAAGAGAAGTCGGGGTAGCACAGGTCACTTTCCAAGATGTTGTTATAGCTACGATGAAGATAGAGATGGTCAGCAGCTCAAAATTATCCATCGCAGAACAAACCAGAGGTAATATCCTGCTGAAGGTCTAGGAGAAGAATATATCAGAAAGAAAGGGGAGAGCTAATGAAGCAAATAATTCTTGTGAGGAAACGTTCTCTTTGATAAGTAAAAGTTTGCTAGACCTTGATAAGGAAAGCAGTGTTGGGACACTGGGAAAAATCAATATAGCTAAACAACTGTTGGACATCAAAGAAAACATGGAGAAGAAACAAATGGAGATATCCCAGATTAGCCAGGTTGACATGGCCCAAGTGGACAAATGGCTAGTACAACCAAGTTTACAATTATACTCCATCATCACAGAGGACCGACAAGTGGGAAAAAGTTTTCCACAGCTGTCGAAGAGTTGTTACACTTTTGAAGCAAGCGACCAAGAAAATCCTTCCGGGTTGATAGCCCAGTTGATGGAGAGGTGTGCCATTTGTACCAAGTAGGTGAAGCGATAGGTTTCTGGTGCCAAATAATGACAGAAGTCTTCCTGTTCTATTTATAAAACCCGAAGGGCAGGGAAAGGAAGGTGCTCTGCCCTTACTAGGGAAGGAAAATAAGAGGAGATGAAACGCTCCAATTTTCCATTTGTAACTGACAATTTTCTAGAACGATCGGAGTTCCAGAGGTTCAGAAGTTTGTTTGAATAGAATAAAGATTGTAATAGAATGGGATTTTTTTGGGGCCATGAATAGGTTGTAATAGAGAAATTTCTCTCAAGCCAAGATTAATACAAAGAAGATTGAAGACCATATTTCGTCAAGATTGAGTTATGTGTTTTTCTTTTCCTATGTATATTCATGCTTCATGTCATTTGACATATATGTCTTTGATGAATGTTCTAGCTACAATTTAGAATAATTTCTACTGCGGTGATCAGGTTCTATGGTATCTATGTTATTTACAGTTTTTCCTCTGTATCGACTACTTGCGAGTACAAGACCTATGAATGATTGAGATCTCTACTTTATATGCTTTCATCAAGGTACTTCTATCTTTTTCTTCTTCTGACACAGCGTGGGATTCCTCTGAAATTGATGCCCCACATTTGTTGATAGCTCTATGTTTCACACTCAGTTTCAATATTTTAAACTTAGTTACGGAAGATGGCCTTCGTTTTTGTTAAACCCTCCGACTGGCTTCATTGAACTTTCCCTGTACAATCTAAAGATTGAGACAAGCACTTTAAAGCATCCACCTCCTTCAAAGTTTTTTTTATCCCCATGACTGTACCCATCATAAGACAACCCAATATTGAACCCGGTCTAGCGAATCAAACCAGTGTTGCTTTAAATCTTTTCCATACCATACTCAAGACCGCCACCACTCGGACAGAGCTCAAATGTTCATGGGTCACTATCGAGTTGTATATGAGCATGCAAGAATATTTGGAAGCTAGACAAA
>ML779057.1:433673-476876 GCA_009831015.1 Picea engelmannii | reverse complement strand
ATATATATATATATATATATAATGCAATTTTAACCAAACATAAACATTCTTCTATCATACATCATAATGCAAAGATAAAAATAAAAGAATACATACAGTATTCATAAGAAAAACCCATAAATGTAACAACATATACAGGTAATACTCATCATTATAACATGTACAAATACACAACATGTAAATAAACAAAGGATTGGTGCTTATCTTTTAATTGAAGTACACCAACTACGTTCATACCTTCCACAAACCTCCCATCCTTAGACCACGCTACTCATCACTCTTAGCAATGGGTCACCCCCAAGATGGGACTAAACTCCACCGGGCAAGGGATTCCTAGGCTAGGCAAGGACAACAGGAAGTTGCACAGTACAACATGAAGGATTTCCTCCAAGGATCCACTTACACCCACAACTCACAGAATATCATTCCCCACATGCCTATCCCACCCTAGGAGTGTACACCTTCACTATCACAGAGTTCATCGACTGCTACACCTCCCTTCCAAGGATTCAGTAATAGGTTGAATCAGGAATTCTCGGAGATCTATAGTTTCTATTAGACACCCTCCAAGAGAACTCACTTCTCCAGCACACTCTCTCACCTAGAGAGAGTTTCTCACAGGCCTGACAACCTGCTTCCTCTATCCATAGACCTAACAACCTGCTTCTTCACTCCTTCTCCTCAACACATGGGCATGGATGGAAACAACAACAACTACATGTGGGGGAACGATAATGATGTAGCAATATGCATGAAACCCACAGGTTATGGGTGCCTCAAGGGTATCAATTTGGGATTGTAGTAGAGGTTCAAGGTGGTTGAGGAATTCAACAATGGTAGACAAAATGACTACAATGTGCTTTTTTAATGTATGCATGAATGGGGCAAATCCATGGCCCGAAAAGAGATAATGGTGAGCATCTTCAGAAATGGTGAGCATCCTCCGAGACTGGTGAGAGCACCCCCATAAAACTGCATGGGGTGTGGATGACACTTGGCTCTCTAGGAGCATGCTTCCCCCCCACTTGGAACTTGTTCCCCTCCTTAAAGGAACTTACGATAAATTAATATCCTCTTTACAACTTTTAGAATAATAAATATATATTATTCTCTTGGGTTTAAGCTCTTAAGATTAGCCCTTTTCCTCAATCTCTTAGCCTCCTCCCTTGACCAACCTAGTGGAGCTTAGTCCCCCATACTCTTTCTTCATGGTTGGTCTACATGTGATGATGTTTTTATATTAATAATATGAATATGTACATGTACAAAATAGGCTCTTGTCCTTTAACATCTAGGCTCTCCGGACTAATAAGCACATAAGCTTCCTTGTTTATAACACTTGGCTCACCAGCCTACAACACATGTTACAATTCATAGTTACAACCGGGGCTCGACCTTGGGATATTACATGAGCTACTAAACTTATGGTTTGGAATCACTTTGTACGAAATATCTAGACCAATAGGGAAAACAAAAATTCAAAACCATGGAATACTTACATAGACAATTCACAATACCCTAGGGCTAACACATTTTTGTGGTATGTAATGTACTAGTGCACTTTAATAGTATATACTTTTATGGAAATATCATGCATGTTTTTTAAATAAGTCCTTGGTATATAATTGATACTGACATTAATTCATATATTGTAGGTCTTCAAACAAAGGGTAAATTTCATTTCCATTTTGTGGTCCTAGGATGAAATCTCGTCGTTCAAGAAGTTTAGGAAAGGAGGTGTTTGATGAGTATCGGCACTTCCTTCCTAATAACCATAGGCATCAAACAACCGAAAAACATGTTTTCAATAAGAAAGAAGAGACTGGAAGAAAACCGTGAATAATGACACCTCACCTATGGAAGTTGGAATATAATAGAAATTGCCAAGGTAAGAAATTAGTCTATGTATCATATATAATGTTTTACAATTTTGTTTGTTTTGAATTATGTTTACCATATCTAACAATGATTGTTGTAATTTCATTTATATTTTGCAAAGGTCATTAATTCATTAATGGGATTCCAAAAGGAATGAAAAGTTACCATGTACAATTTAGTAGGTTTCCCTACTATCAACACCTACAAATATCTCATTTGTTTGATACAATGCATATCGGGAAGAATTTAACAAAACTGTTATGGAGAATCTTAGATGGGAGGACTAACAAAGAAAAACATTTAAAACTTTGTGGTGACATTCAGGGAGCCAATCATGCAATGAAAAATTTAATTCATTCAAATAGTGATGGACACTGAGATACTCTTACATGGTTGTTTACAGAGTAGAAAAGCAATGTTGTAAAAAAGGTCATTAGGAAAATTAAATATCTTGTTTATTAATTGGGTTGGTTGTAATTGATTTCAACCCTTGAAGAAAGTTTGGAAGTGAATTTCAGTAGCACAAAAGTTTGGGTAATGGACCCAAGTTTGTTTGATGGATAATGGTATGAGTTTTGATATATTTGCAGGTAAGACTATTATATATGGACAGTACATGTCATGTCATTTCTGGTGGTATGTGGAACGTCACAAAACTCCTCATGGTTAGATATTTATGGCCATGTGAAATTGGAGAACCCTCATGAGTCATCTAGAAACCCTAAAAGGTCAAAGTAGTCAACGTGTTTGCAAAAGAAATTATTTAAATAATAAAGTTAATGGAGTACTCCCTAAAATAAGGAAAGTGGGATGCTACATGAAAGTATAAATAAGAGGCAAGGATCTCTCATTTAATCACACTTGAACCTATTGAATATCATTGACTATCTATTTTGTGAAAGGTTATTTGGGCAGGTATTACTGATAGAGAAAACTGCGGAAGGAAAAGTGCGACAGAAAAAGTGCAGCAGGAAAAGTGCGGCAGGAAAAGTGAGGCAAAAAACTATGGTAGGAAAAGTGCGACAGAAAACATGCAGTAGGAAAACTGTGGCAGAAACAAGTGCGGCAGAAAAAGTGCGATAGAAAAATTGCTTCAAAAAAATCGCGGTAGAAAAAGTGCGGCAAAAAAATCACGGAAGAAAAATCGCGACAAAAAACGTGCAACAGAAAAAGTGCGGCAGAAATATCGCGGCAGAAAAAGTGTGGAAGAAATATCGCAACAGAAACATGGTTGGGATCTATCTATGAGAGATATGTCACATCTTGTTTGAGGTATGTTTTGTGAGCTAGGGTTTAACTCTTGATATGGTATTGGATGTTCAGTATTGCTGCATATATCAGATTTATTGAGGGATACACTTGGTATTTTGTTATTGGTATTTTGCTTGTGATGTGTTGTTAAATTTGTTAGTTTAGCTTGAGGCTACATAATAGTGAGGTTGTGGCACATGGTTTGATGTAAGGGTTTATGGTATTTAGTTTATGGATAGAGTGATGAATTGTTAGATAACTTTTGATGGTTATATTGGTGTATGTATTTGGTATATGGTTGAGGTACATGTTGGGTACATGGTTGAGACAAGTAATTGATGAGTTGGCACATACATGAGGTGCATAGTTGATGAGTTGGCACATACATGAGGTGTATATTTGATGATGTTGGTACATCTGGATGAGTCAAGGTTGATGCATGGTTGATGCATGGTACATGTTGGTTCATGTTGTTGGTACAGGTTGTTTGGTGTAGGTTGATTGGTACATGTTGTTACAGGTTATTGGTATAGGTTGACAATGACAGGTTGACAGTGGAAATGGTTGATTCAGTGACAGTGACAGGTTTTTTACATTTGGCATTTATATTTCAGGGCAGTTGGATGGGGCAAGGATAGGTGGTTGTATCCACCTTCTGGTTGTAGCCGAAGAACTTAGGGGGTTGTAGTCTCCTTTTGGTTGTATCCAGACAATTGGGGAGTTGGAACTTCCCTCAGGTTGTAGCCTAAGAAACTAGGGGGTTGGAGCCTCCTTCCAGTTACAGCTGGAAAACAAAGGAAGTTGGTGCTTCCAATGAATGTAATTCTTCAAGAAATATAATAAAAATCATTATGTGGTTTTCTCCCTATTTGGGTTTCCATGTAAAAACATTGGTGTATTGTGTATGTGTATGATTTCTCATTTGTTCATTGTTTATTTACTCTACAATTATTGGATGATAATGATACAGTGATATAAAACTCGCATTATATGGTTAAAAATGATTAAATTGCTTGATTACTGATTCACCCCCCCTCTTAGTAATCCAACAATTGGTATCAGAGAAGGTTCCTTCAGGAAACAATTTAACCACTGAAAGGAGATCATGGATTATTCTGAGAATGGAGTACCAATGTTTAATGGTCATAATGGTTTTAAGTATGAGATGTGGAGAATAAGGACATAAGTATTTTTACAGGAACAGGGACATTATATTTGGCTATTATTTTTTACATGATATGATAGTTCAAAAATGGCAAAGACTGCATCCAAGAAGGAGTTGAAGAAGAATAAAAAAATAGCAATGGATTTCATCTGGGAAGGATTACCTAATCCGGTAAGAGAAAAGGTTGGTAAATTTTCATCATCTAAAGAACTTTGGGATAAGTTACATGACATATATTCTTCACCCATCGCAAATTTAGAAAATGCCAAAGAAGATGCAGATAATGATCAAGAAGAATTATGTTCACCATGTCAAACAAATTCAGAATATGAAGAGTACATAATCACTAGAGAATTGATTAGTGCTTTAGATTAACTAAGAGAATAAAACAAGTCACTCAAGAAAGAATTGATGAAACAAAAGAAAAGTGCTGACATTTTTGAAGAATCCCAACAGGTCATCGAGAACTTAAGAACTCAACTAGAAGAAGCCAGAAAGATCGACGAAAATCTTGAATATCAAAAGCAGTATTTGGAAGCCAACATAGAAGAACAGAAGGAAGAAACATAAATGAGAGAGAAGATATTGACATATCATATTAAGGAAATAACTAATGATCTAAACCAGCTTGAGGCAGAGTTTGGTCAAGAAAAGAAAGGACTTAAAGAAGAAATAATCACATTAAAAATTCATCTTAAAGAAGCAAAAAGAATAGAAGAAGTCACGAAGTCACAGATAATGAAGAAAGAAGAAGAGGTTGAGAATATTGAAGAAGAAGTTGTCACATTGAGAAGTAAAAACGTCAAGCTCAACAAGAACATTAAAGAGACAGAAACATCCACATCAATTATAGAGAGTGAAGAGAAGCACTCAAGGTTGCTAGAAAAGAAGAATGAAGAAAATAGAAAGAGTTATGTAGAAGTACTCAAAGGAAGGAATCATGGTCAACCAAAATATAAGAAAACTATTGATGATACATCTTTAAGAAGACCATTCATGTTCAAGCCACAAAGAAGCTTCAATCATGATCATGATCACTCAAGGCAGAAATTCAGAAGGACTACACCACAAATAATATCATTCAATCCTCGGTATGAAAATTTCTTTTATGGTCATTGTTTTTATTGTACTAATTTTGGACATAAGGTTGCAGATTGCATGGATTATAAAATAAATGTTCAAGCAAGAAGTGCATATGTGGCCCCATGTAACATTGAATGTTACAAATGTCACAACTATGGACAAATAGCAAGTGATTGTATAATCATGATCGATACTTCCATGAAAGAGAACATCGATATCATATATAAGAAAGTATAGATAAGAAAACATGAAGAACAGATGAACAAATACTAGGTCCCATAGATCCCAATATTGGAAATAAAGCGAGATGAAGAGAATTCTACAGAGAAAAATAAATATGTCAGATACAGAAAGGTTTGGAAAATAACTTAAAGAAAAGAAGGATAGGTAAATAAGGAATAGGTTCAAGAGATTGTACTTTCAGGCATTGTAGTGAAAGATGAATCTAAAGATAGAAATAAAAAAATCATAGCTCAGAGAGATGATGAATCTACCAATGAAGATGATTATGAATATACCAATGAAGATGGATGATGAATACACATTAGAGCAGGAATTTTTCTAAGAAATCCATCTTAGAGACTCCTGGGTAATATGAATATTAGATAGGAGGAGTCTATGCAATAGTTGTGACAGACCAAAGAACCATTCTTCGAGCAACTTGCAGAGTTTGAGAAGACAGATCCAGAGCAGTCAATTAGTAGAAGTACAATTTGATGGATTAATCAAGACTTCATGATAGTATAGTGATAACTGGGTCAACATTATGGACATTTGCCCAAGTAGAGTCTTGGAGAGTATGGACAAGAGCATGGATTCATAGATTGGTTTAAAGAGTGGTTCAGAGAGAAAGGAACATTATCATAATGGATGATAATTACATAGGAAATTGCTCGAAAAATGCTAATGGATTCCAAATTGACAGACATTTTTTTAACACATGCAGTGCATACAATAGTTCACATTCAAAACAAAGTAATTCTCATAAACAACAATGACAAAACTCCCTACTAGCTATGGAAAAGAAGACCAACAAATGTAAAGCATTTCATATTTTTCGAAAGAAAGTTCTACATCAAAAGAGAAGATGGCATAATAGGAAAGTTTGACTCTCGTGTGGACAAAGGAGTACTTGTTGGTTACTCAAGTACAAGGAAATAATACAAGTGTTACAATCTAAGGTTGAACAAAGTTTTGGAAAGCATCAATGTAATAATTGATGAAACAGGTGGACGAGAATTAAAGGAAGAAGAAAATGAATCAATGGAACAACTTTATGAAGAAGAAGCAGAAGATGAAGAAGAATTAGAAGGGGAAGATGAAGAGGATTGGATAGAAGTAGAAGAGCAAGTTCAGTAAGTGCCTCCAAAGACACCTAGTAAACGAGTACAGAGGAATTATCCTTCAGATCAAATTATCGGAAACAAATATTTAGGAGTTGAGACTAGAAGAAGAACACGTTCACTGGAACAAACGCACCTAGCACTCTCATCTACGATTGAACCAAACAATTTCGAAGAGGTTGGCAAGGATGAATTTGGAATAAGTCCATGGATGAATAATTGGATCAAATAGAGAAGAATGACACTTGGGAATTGGTTCCAAGACCAAAGAATAAGAATGTGATTGGAACAAAGTGGGTATCTAGAAATAAATTGAATGAATATGGACAAGTTCCAAGGAACAAAGCTAGATTGGTATGTAAAGGATACGCACAGGTTGAAGGAATCGACTTTGAAGAGACATTTTCTCCAGTTTCCATAATGGAAGCAATTAGATTTCTCCTAGATTATGCATGCTCCAAGAATATTAAAGTGTATCAGATGGATGTGAAATCAGATTTTCTAAACGGGGAACTTGAAGAAGAAGTCTACATTGAACAACCAGAAGGATTTTAGTTGTCAGAGAACGCAGACTATGTGTAAATTGAAGAAGGCCCTGTATGGTCTAAAACAGGATCCTAGAGCATGGTACTCTAGACTGGATAAACATATACAATAGGAAGGGTTCAAAAAAGGAAGTGCAGACAACAACCTCTACATCAAGGTAACTCAAGATAGTATTTTATTAATTGAATTTTATGTTGATGATATTATTTTTGGAAGTATTGATGACAGGTTAAGCCATACATTTGCAAAGGATATGTAGAACGAATTTGAAATTTCATTACTTGGAGAAATATCCTTCTTTCTAGGTCTTCAGATACGTCAAAGAAACCAAGGAATTTTTATTTCTCAAACTAAGTATATCAAATAAATGTTAAAGAGGTTCGGAATGGAATCCTGCAAATCAGTTACCACTCCTATGAAAACCAGTTGCAAGCTAAGCAAAGATCATGATTAAAAGTCTATAGACCAGAGAAAATATAGGCCAATGATTGGTAGCTTACTATATGTGACAGCATCTAGACCAGATGTAATGCATGAAGTTGGACAGGTGGCACGATTTCAAGAAACACCAAAGGAATAACATGTATTAGCAGTGAAGAGGATTTTCAGATATCTCAAAGGAACAAAAGAGTTTGTATTATGGTATCCAAAAAGAAAGGATCTATCACTTATTGCCTACACATATTCATATTGGGCAGGTTGCATTGATGATCGACGAAGCACTAGTGGAGCAGCATTCTGCTTGGGTGAGTGTTTAGTATCATGGTTACGCAATAAATAATCATCACTATCATTATCTACAGTCGAGGTAGCTTATATTGTAGCAACAATGATGGGTGTTATATATGCACTAAAAACACATTAAAAACCCTCAATTAAATTGTCAACCCGGGGTAAGTAAACTTAGAGATGTAGAAAACTATATGCCAAGGTAGAAGGGCTGGTAGTAGTATAGTCTAATTAAGGAAGTGGTTATCTCAGGGCTAATATATTCAAGTAAAAACTACTAATGAGCAAACCCTACTAAAGAAACTTTAACTAGGTAACCTAAGTACTTTTGGACCAAGGATTGATGGATAGTTCTAGGAAAACAAGTGAAAACCCTACTTGAATCAAAACTAGTTCAATTATAACAATAAGCAAAAGAAAACTATTTAAACATAACAATAAACAAATAACAAAATCAAACTACTTTAACTAGTCTACCTAAATTCAATAAACAATTATCCCATGAAAGAAAGCAAATGAACAAGCAACTATACTATCGAAACAAGAATAGATAAGTAACTAATTAACCTATTAAAGTAAGTAAACAACTAACTCACCTAGGATAACTTCTACAACAAGTAAACTAATTAAGACTACTCAATAATCAGCCAACTAAGCTAAAAGACAAGTGAACTCTATTTTTAATACAATTATTTCTAATTTATAAAAGGAAATCAACTCAATTGAAAGAAAGAAGAATTAACTACTAATTATTAATCTATGATAAGCAAACTACTCTTTAATATATCAAAACAAAAGACTATCTATCCTACAACAACAAGAAAACTATTTTCTAATCTATGAAAGCAAGAAACTGTATTTTAACCTATGAAAGCTCAAATATAGTGTTGATGATTGTGTGAATGTCTCCAGTGTCTTATAATATCACGATGGAACTTGACAATGAAACATAATTCAAGAGGTATAAACTCGATATTAATTTCAATAGCAAAGTGAAAGGTGTGGATTAAGAAATATAGTGAGAACTTAGCCATTACGGAAACAACGTCAATTACCCTACAAATTCATGTGATTATTACTCATGCATTAGCCATCAACAATATAACGAGATTATAATTGTACTCTATGCTATGTAAAAAAAACTCATAACTACATTCAATCACTAACTAAAAACTAGAATTGTAACCTAAATCTAGGAAAGAAATTGCATAAAGTAAAACTAAGCTAGACCTATTTCAACAATTCAAATTGCGAAAAGGAAAATGCTTATAAACATAAATTAAACATGATTCTAGCATATAGAAAGTAAATGAATAGATTAATCAACAACTAGTTAAGAAAAATCTAATTGATAATTGAATAGGAAATCTACAAATAAAAACTAAAGCTAACCCTATCCATCCACCGAAGCCTTGTTAAAGAAAACATGAACTAAAATTTTGTTCTAAACTATGTTTCAAACTCTGTTTTAAACTTCATTTTAAAAGGATAAATAAAATAAAATATAATATTTAATCACACACGGGGTTATTGTATAAGTTTGCAAACTCGTTCCTATTAACTACAAAATCAATGCATATTGACAAAAGCCTCCATACTAACCTGCAAAAGAGAACTAAATAGTTAAACTATAACAACAAATTATATGACAAAGAAACAAAATAGGAATTCATGTACATGAAATAAAATAAAAGACATCTAAGATATGGAATTCATAAATAAACTCACAGAACAGTTACCAAACTGTTGGTGGGCCCCCCAGCAAGTCGTGGTCACTTCTTAAATGCACACCACAAAATCAGCAAGGCAATTTCACCATTAAAACTAAAAAACACAGTCTTATATAATTATGGCAAATGAAAATGGAAAAACAGAGGAAAAATGTATTTGTCTCTAACACACTACTTCTTCTACTGCTTAACTATTGTATGACCACCACGGTGGTATTTATAGGCTTTAAATACTGAGAGGTCAACCACTGGAGGGTCAAACCTCTTCTAAAAATAGTAAATTACATTAATGGTGCCCTAACTACCGAAATGGAACGATCCAATAATCGCCCTGCTTAACAACCCAAACCGAGTTGTCAAGAGTTCAGTAGCTGGAGGGGGAAAGCACGAGCAAAACCCATGTTCCTGATTCACCCACCACTGGTCGTCAATACCATAACCGCCAAATTGCCCATCATTTTTGTGTAGCATGGAGTGCCAGATGGAATGTCAGACCGAGTACCAGATTGAGTACCAGATGGAGTACTGGACTAAGTGTCGGAAGAGAAAACATGCTACGATTTTTCCCTATGACACCAAAAAATACGAATTAGAACCCTAGAAACATAAAAAACATACTGAATTATAATCAAGATCATCATAAAACACGAATTATGCATACCTGGTGTAGATCATAGCGTTTCGGCACAAAATCCCTTCAAAAACTTCTCCAAAACATGAAATCGCATATATACATTTGGCAAAAGTATCTAATAAACGACATAAAATTGATCATATCTCGGGCCCAGCATTACCCCCACACTTATGATTTTCCAGGTCCCACTGCAAACAAAAATAGATTACCCCTCGTGACTAAGCTTGTTGAGGAGGATCAGCTTTGGAATATTCTCCTTCTTGTTGTGAAGACTTTGCCTTATGACTCTTGTGTTGCTTTAGTTGTGCTCTGAGGATGCAGTTGGATTTGGTCATCTCATCAACCAACTGTTGAAGGGAGTCTACCTTTGCTTGGAGTATTGCATTATCATGATGAAGGTGTGTGTCTATTGTCTTCCTCTCTTCCAATTGTTGGAGGAGCTGAGAATTCTCTTTTTGTAGCTTCTCAATGGCTGGAGTAGAATCAGTGATCTTGGAGGAAGGTTTAGATCCTTTGAGAGATGTGGAAAATCTATCATTCTTAGGATCTAGAGTAGGCATTGGTGAAGTAGGAGTAATAGGGGATTGATAAGGAGAGGTAGGTTCTTATTTTGTCTTTCTTTGTGGCTCTAATCCATCCATAGAAACTTCCCTAAGTCTCTTGTGAGGGCTTTCAAGATCGGAGGACACTTGGATAGGATCCGAAGCAGGCAGGGGTTTTGCATAAGGTTTTGTTCTTGTGCTCTAGGTACTCTTTTGAAAGGGTCCTTTACCAAATCGATTGGCTCCCCTCCTATTTGTGGGAACTATGGGAAAGTCTTATTGAATCACTTCTTGGAGGTTTTTAGGTGTGGGATCAAGAGATATTGAAGGCATCGAGGGGTTAACAATAGGCTTCTTTTGATCTTTACTCTTGGTATTTTTACCTGATGAGGAAGCAAGGATGTCAACAAGATTTTTGTATTGTTCTGGTAAATAAATGGCTTGTCCAAGGGGGTTTTGAGTTCTTGGAGAGTGGGGCTTGGATGGAGAGATAGTCCTTAGACTAAGTGGCTTTTTGTCGGTCTTAATTTTCAAGTATGGGTTTGCAAATTGATAGATAAATGCATCCCAAGTTTTCCCATGTTTCTCTAATTCATCTAGAACAAGGAGTTTGATTAATCCATGGTTAAAGAGGCTATTGTGGGGATTGGTTACGTTCTTTCTCACTTGAGAGGACATTTTTTCCAAGCTCTTTAGAAAGTAGAAGGGAAAATTCAAAGGTTTGTTGAACTGAAAATGAGTTAGCAATCTGAAATGACAGGCTTTGAAAGTGGAATATCTACCTTCGCATGTGATCAACCTCGTGATGACGATGAGAGGGTTGATCAATTCCTCCTTTATCCATTCCCTGGAATATCCTTTTTCTCCTGAAAGTTTCTGGAATTCGGGCTTAAAAACCCTGCTATAACTTGAGCGCAACAGCTGGTGGTTTTTGAACCACCTATCTCCCATTCTTCGAAGCTTTGTGGTTGCAGAAAAAGACTCTTCTGAAACCTCAAAGGAAAGAGACCCCATGCGCATTGTCTTCCCATCAAAAATGAGGGAAAATTGCATGGTGATGCCATCATCATGGCCCTGCAAATTAGATAAAAATGGCCCCCAGTCTGTGCACAAAAATATCTGTATGCATTGTGCAAATTCAAGAATGACAAAAATATTTGCATAGGAAGAGGGTTCATACCTCTTGGGCATTGTGATGAGGTGAATAGATGGACAAAGGAAAAATTCACCAAGAGAGGGTGTGATCGGGCCAAGGGATGGTACAAATTGAGCACGAGCCGAACGTGATTTGAACAAGGGAAGAAATGGTAGAGGCTGAGCATGATTTCTTAACACAGGGCAAGGAAAATAGCAAAGTGAATTGGGATAATAGGTTACCTAGCCCATATTTGAATGCGCCTATCGTGGAATTGGTTGCACACATGTGCACACGAGTTTCCATGTGTGGGAAATTTCGAATTCAAAGGCACGTTTTGGGGGGCAAGCTTAATGATGTGCAGTTAGATCAATGTCCAAGTCTTTTGACTTGGACATTTGATCATGAACATGTCTAAAGTTTACATCCTCACTCTCAATTGCCTGCAACCAATTCAATTAAATTTCATTGAATCCTTGTTACCTGGAATTGTGGACAGTTACTGGTGTGTGAATTCATATGGAACTTCGTTCGGCACCTCATACTGAACTTCATACGACACCTCTGTGTTAAATATATTTTTACCGCCTGTAATAGATAGCCTGCAATATTGAAATGTTTTTGACAGTCACAATGGTCAAGAGCATAGACAGAATGCTCCATTGTTGTTGATTTTTCCACCATGCTCACTCAATCCATATGCATAGGACATGTAATGTCAAACCTATAATGTATAGCTTGTAATGATAAATAAACCAATAAAAGTGGTTTGTTAAGTATATGTTTAGCAATTTATAGCACACATGAGTTTAGCACTTCAAACATAAAATGATTATTAATGTAATAAAATGTATCATGAAAATAATACAAAAAATTCTTGCAAAGATTTATTTATCCAGGCAATGATCATTTCTTAGCTCATGAACCCCTCCCCCACACCTAAGTATTGTGACACCTCACAATCAAAAGTATAGGAAACCAGTTAGTTCCACCAATATCCAAATATTTATAGTATGTCAAGTGTAAAGATAAATTTCACAGATTGTTCTGATGAGACGGTTAGAAGATGGCCCCACCTATAGGATAAGAGATCCTATATATAGATAAGAAGAGGTAGACAAGAGAGTTTCAATATATTCTTAGAGCTAGTTCCCAATTGCAAGTTTATGGGGTTCATTAACCTTATCTTAATCGTACATACTTCATGTCATCTTTGTCTACAAGTAATTTCGTACATCAGGACAAGTTTAAATTTATTATTTATTTTTTGTCAGATTACCATCCTCGCTAGGTAGTATGCCCCACTGCCAGCAAGCATGTTCAGTACTCCGGTGAGTTTACCTAGTCATACCACAGGTCGGTACCCACTGCCAGTAGACCTATTCAGTATCCCGGTGGGTTAGCCTCTTACACCCTTAGATACTAGCCCTCCATATTTTAATATTTTAGTATAAGAGTGCTTTATGCAAGAAGATGGGGCGACAACTCTGAAAATAATTTGTTCATTCTTTTTTCTTAATTGGTATGGTATTTATGTTAGAGGATGAATTTATATTATATTACTTAATGATTTTCCCAATGTAATGGGTACTTAAGTAGACGTGGCCTATCTAAAGATATGATATAATCAAGCTATTTAGTGTGTAGTGGATGGTACCATTGAGAAAGAACATAAAGGTATCTATAGGCCCAACTTACTTTCTTATTTTGTAGTTATTATGATGTTTCCATGACTAACCGCTAATTAGACCTCCTTGTTACTCTTTGATAAAGACACTTTACTCACTTACTCAGGTTTCTTGGAAAAACTATACGAGATTCCTCTAGGCTTGATAATTATGGTATCACTTCCTTATATAGTGGTGAAGAGTTTCAAGAGCAACTGCTTTGGAATGCCTCAAGAAAATAAAAAAAAAATTCAAAAATATGGCTAATTACAGTAAGTCAATATTCATTTTATGCTTAGCAGACAAAAAAATTCAAGTGCAACAATGTTTTGAAATATTTCCTTGAAGTTGTCTACTCCTGGTGAAATAAATACTTACAGAAATCTCTAGAATTGCCTTATTAACAAAATTCAAAAAAACTATTTACATATGTACAGTAGAAAATTCAGAAAACTTTTCAAGAACAAGGGGGGACATCCCCATCTACTAAGACCAATGCCTTGTCTGTTGAAATGACTTGTAGAAAATCATCTTTGGAAATGCTCTTGTGATAGAGTTTGATTCGGTGTCCATTTACTACAAAGGAGACTTGTTCATCGTCAACTATTTTAATTTTTATAGCTCCATTGTCATATACAGTGTCTACCTCATAAGGTCCCAACCACCAGGTGGTGAGTTTTCCTTTGAAGGTTTTGAATCGGGAATCAAACAAGAGATCCCAATCACCAGGTTGGAATTGTTTATTCTTAATAAACTTGTCATGCCACTTGCTCCTCTGGTTTTGGACTAATGTTGTCTGTTGGATGGAATCTTGCCTCATCTAATTTCAATCCCACTCATTCAATTGTAGCGATCATTTCTTCTGAGCCTCATCTAATTTCAATCCCAATTCTATGGAAATACAGAAGGTCCTTACTTGGAATTCTATTGGTACAAGTACTTGTTTCCCGTACACTAGCTCATAAGGGGTATGCCCAGTGGTGTTTCTCCAGGTGGTATGGTATGCCCACAAAGCCTCTAGGAGCCTATCACCCAATCTTGGTGATGTAATTGAACAGTCTTGGTCAATATGGCTTCTAGAACTCTATTTGTAGATTCTACCTGACCATTGCCTTGTGGGTGGTATGGAGAAGATTTACGGTGTTTAATCCCATATTTCTCTATTATCTCTCTCATTAGCTTGGAAGTGAATTGAGTGCCTTGGTCTGTAAAAATTTCACGAGGAACACCGAAGTGGGTAAATATGTCTTTATAGATGAATTCAACAATAGACTTCTCTATATCCCTAAATAGGAATTTTTCCTGTACCCACTTGGCAACATAGTCCGTACAAAACAAAATATAGTTCTTTTTATAGGACATGGATGAAATTGGTCCTACAAAGTTAAGGGCCTATTTTTTGAAGGGTTCTATCATAAATTGGGCATGTAAGGGCATTTCGTCAGCTGACGTAGGTCTTCCTATCCTTTGGAAACTATCACAACTTCTCACATACTTGGCAGAATAATTGAAAATGATAGGCCAATAGTAACCCGAATGTAACACCTTATATGTTGTGCGTTTGTCAGAAAAATGACCACCACATGGTCCATCATGAAAACTTCATAGTATTTCAGGTACTTCGTCTTCTCGAACTCATATACGAATAATGAAATCAGGACCTGTGCAAAAAAGTTCATGACCAACCCAAGAGTAATTATCACTTTGTGTAATAATTTTCCTCTTTTCATGAGGTCACAAATGAGACGGTAACTTCCTAGTAGCCAGATAGTTTGCCATATCCACAAGCCATGGGGTATTGTTAGAGAGGGAAAAAATATGCTCATCTGGGAAACTATCATCTACAGGGATATCATCATCATCCTCATTTTTTATTCGAGAAAGAAAATTAGCTACCAAATTATCCTTTCCAGGTCGATCAAGCACGGTGATATTAAATTCTTGTAATAACAGGAGCCACCTACTCACTTGGCCATTAGTTATGGGTTTATTCATGAGAAATCTAATGGCGGAATGATCTGTATGTATGAATACTTCGTAACCTGTAATGTAATGACGAAACTTGTTAATAGCATGAACAACTGCCAAGAATTCCTTCTCGGTAACTGTAAAGTTTAACTTGACAGGGGACAATTTCTTGCTCACAAAATAAATGGCATAGGACTATTGGTCCTCTTTTTGCTCTAATACCCCTCCTATTGCGGTGTCAGAGGCAATAGTGGATATGTGAAATGGGAGAGTCCAATTGGGCCCTCTAAGAACTGGTGCCATGGACATCTTAGCTTTCAGGGTTTCAAAGGCAGTTTGACACTACTCAGTCTAGACAAATCAACATATTTTATTAACAATCCAAACATAGGTGCAACAATCTTTGTAAAATTTTCAATAAACCACAAGTAGTATCTGGCATGTCCAAGAAATATTCTCACCTCTTTCTGAGTCTTGGGGGGTGGAAGTATGACAATGACCTCAATCTTTGCAGGATCAACTTTTATTCCGTCAAATGAAACATGATGTCCTAGAACCACTCCTTCAGTTAACAACATTTTACATTTTTCATGACTTAGAGATAGGTTCATTTATTGACATCTGATGAGGGATTTTTATAAGTTTTCTAAGGCTTCTTGGTAAGTGTTTCCATAAACTGTGAAGTCATTCATGTAGACCTCCACACAATCATGAATAATATTGGCAAATATCCCTAGTATTGCTCGTTGAAATGTAGCAGGAGAGTTACATAATCCAAATGGTAAGACCCTATAGGCATAGGTGCCCCAAGGACAAGTAAAGGAAGTCTTGTCCTAGTCCTCAAGTGCTATAAGAATCTGATTGTACCTGATGTCCCCATCTAAAAAGGAAAAATAATTCTTTCCATACAAGGTATCTAGAACTTGGTCAATGAAAGGGAGAGGAAAGTAATCTTTCAGGATGTCTTTGTTGACTTCCCGGAAATAAACACAAATTCTCCATTTCCTGGTCACTTTCTTTGGAACCACTACATGCAGGGATACCCACTTACTATCAGAGATGGGATAAATAAATCTAGCATTTAATAACTTTTGAATCTCCTCCTTAACTATATCTTTGAGTGTTGGGTTCATCCTTCTCTAGGTTGCCTAACAAGTGTTACTTCCCCCTGGGTATATATGTGATGGATGCATGTGTTAGGGTGTATACCCTTCATGTTAGTGTATTCCCAGGCAAATGCTCTTGATTTTTCTTTAAGGATACTTACTAATTGTTTATGTTGGTCTGCATCTAGCCCAGAGTTTACATGTAAAAATTTCCCTGGACTAATCTCATAGGGCATAGTATAAGACATGGAAGACTCATCTATCTCGAAGACAAAATGGATGGGTCCAATTGTTCCTGAAATTCTTCCCCAAACATGTACTCAAATTGGGGAAAAGACTGTGGAAAATCCACACATGTGATAGAAGAAATAAATTGGTTTAGCACATTTTCCGTTGTGTGCTCCTGAAGTTCCCATGCATGGTCACTTGGCGATACAGGTTCCTCCCATTCCTCATTCTCGTATGGACACTCAAGCCACCATATATTCTCTATAATAGGTTGATTTGGAGGGTAAATTGTGAGCTTCTCGATAGAGAGACCATTTGAGATGGTCATTTCCCCCTCTCTACAACCAATAAATGCATTGGTTGTGGCTAGCCAAGGTCTTCCCAAAATGATGGGATGGCCTTTGGTAGGGTCCTTTGATTAGATAACAAGGAAGTCTATTGGGTATTCCCATGAGGCTAAAGTAACCATGATATCATCTAAAATTCCTTCAGGTATAACCCTAGTCTTATATGTTAATTCCAAAATGATTGGGGTAGGCCGAAGAAGAGGTTGTAAGTGTAATTGTTCCAAGGTAGTAGCGGTCATAACATTGATGGATGCCCCTAGCTCTATGAGAGTGTTTCCAATGGAGACCTCATTAATAGTTATGGTTACTACAGGTTTTACAGGGTTGCCATATTTTGCTAGATTTGGTTGCTCTAATATGTATTCAGAATATCTCCTATCAAGTGTACTGTAGGAGGGTCCTTCTGCTTCCTACCTGGTTTCTTAATACACAATTCTTTGAATACCTTATTTTAGATTGGAATGTCTTTAATGGCTTGAAGTAGGGTAATCTTGACACAAATATTCTTCAATTCATTCAAGATGTCAAATTTTGGTCGGGTGGTAGGTTTCTCTATTACCAATCTGTCTGGATAAGGAGGGACCTTAGTAATTTGTGAAGGTTCATTTTGGGGAAGCTTGGTTCTTGGTTGATAATAACATATTCCCACCTAGTGTCATCTATGGGTTGTTTGGTGGTCTCTTCTTCTTCTTCTTCCTGGATGACTACTTAAGGTCTCTTCCTATCCAGAACTTTTCCCAGTCTTAGTTGGATTCCCTGTAATGGAACGAGAGTAATAGCATATGTCGGGAAGGCCTTCATCTCAACATTATGAAGAGGTTGAGGGGGCTTGTTATTGTAAGTTTTAAACCTATGAAGTAAAGCAATACATATATATTCTTAAGCAAAACATAATTTAATCAATGGCTCATACACAAAGTACACAAAGATTTTATACCGGAAACCCTCAACCGGGAAAACCTTTCTTATATTCATTATCGAATTTCACCATTCACCATACAATATATATAATTTTTTTAGGTATTCCTTAGATACCAAAACCCTAATCCCTTAATCCAGGATTAATTTAGTAAACTGCTAAATATAGAAAAAATTGCCCAAAAACAAATTTCGGGGCACTGCCCCAAACGTTGCATGTAACCAGGGGGCGGCATACCCACCCCCCTCCCCCCCTGAGACCCCCCTAGGAAAGCGCCTGGTGAACCTGACACAAAGAGAACTACTAGAGGTATCATCAGATGTAGTTGTCAAACCTGACGCACCCACACACACACACATGCAAAGAATATAACACATACCCAACAGTTATTAGGATTGGGCATTGGATGTGCCCGTAATAATGTTGGTCTTGGGGAGATTTCATTCTTATATTGTAGCGGTTGTTGTTGTGGAATAGGAGGTAGAGGTGGTGGAACAAAACTTTACAGAATCTGCGGAATGTTCAATGGAAACTGAGGATAAGGATAGTTGGACATAGGGACGGGTGGAGCTTGAGGGTTTCCTTGGTTACCCCCTCCTCTCCATCCTTGAGGCCAAGGATGTTGGTACTGAGTAGACCAGTTTTTCCAACCTTGTGATTTCCACTATTGTTGTTGTTGATGATAATAAGGTGGAACTTGAGATTGTATATCTAGGTATGTGGGTTGGTTCCTAGGTTTCCATGGCCTCCTAGGTGCATAAAAGGACTCCCCAGGATCCCCACTCCTATAGATGGCTAATAAAATGAAAAATGATGGACATTTTTCAGTTGAGTGATCTTTCATACAGAAGCCACAAACTGAAATGTTATCTAATGGGCATTCCCTTGAGGAATGCTTCCTCCTGCATCTTGGGCAATATATGCTCATTGTGGCATTTTCCTCCTCCTGTTTCTTTTTAATTTTTAGGGAGTACAACTGGGAACCTATTGTGCTTAAGATATCTATATTGAAGTGTTCTAAAAGGTTCCCTGTCACTGATCTTGTGATACCACCTGAACTAATTGGTTTTAAGCTTCTATTATAAGGGTCCCAAACATTATTTCCTCTTTTGGCTCTACTCCTTGAGTAATTTTTACACATTTCACATATTTCAGAAAATGGTTTATGGGAGATGTCACCTAATGCCATCAGGTTAAGCATATCTAGATATTCTTCTGAAATTCCCTTAAGGAAAAGAGCCCTGATTGCATCCTCTGGAAGGTCATGGTATTTTGACTTGTGGGAGATATAACCAAATCTTTCCATATAATATTTTAAGGGTCTCATCTTCTAACTATTGGATTTTAAAGATGTTATTACAAGACTCTTTGGTCTTGCAGTAATATTGGTACTTCTTAAGGAAGATGTATTTCATGGCTTCCCAAGACCTAATAATGGATTCTCCCAACTCCATGAACCATCTTAGTGCAGATTCTTTGAGGGTGGAAGGAAATATTTTTAGTTTCTGGGCATCTTGCACATAGTTGTAGCTCCTACACAAGATGTCAAATTCAAATAGGAAGGTTTCTGGATCTACATTGTTTTTACCATAAAAGGTAGGCAATGTTGAGAGAGGAATATTCTTCAAGTTGACATTTGGAGTGGTGTCCAAAATTGGAAACCCGAAGGTAGTTTCGGTTTGGTTTCCAGTTTCTTCTTCCTCCCCGTGTCATACATTGTTATGATCATCCTAATCATCCATGTTGGTTTGATTTCCAAAAAGAGATTACCTAGGTGGTTTTATCTTTGAAGAGAAGAATTTTTCGCTTTGATGGAAAGGTCTTCCTACTATTTGGATATCTGGGACTCTACTCGAGCCGGTTGATATTATTGGTGCCAAAGTTTCTGTGTCAATTTGAGAGATAATTACATTGGTTGAACTGCCAAACAAAATATTCACTTGTTCAGGGTCTATGATGTCCTCAAAGTTAGGATCTCCTGGCGGTGGTGTAAAATAAAAGGTTGTATTGTTTGGTTCTATGGAAGGCTCAAGTGGTCGTGAATCCTGTCCCAATATGATTGCTGCTTCAATTTATTGTTCTATAGTGCTCCCTGTGTTAGTCTCTTCAGAGATTTCTTTAGCTCTTTGAGTTGAGCTATCTCCTGGTTTTTGGTATCGGTCTACGGAGCTTATCAATGGAACGTTCCTTCCCCCAAAAATATCAGAAGGAACCTTGGTTGAAAGGTCTAATTTAGATTTAATGTATCTCCCTTTTGGGTCTCTAGGTCTATTAATGAAAGTAAAGAAAAGAAAAAAGAAAAAGCTACCATTGGGTTTCTAGGTCTATTCATGAAAGTAAAAAAAAAACGAAAGGAAAAAACTACCATTGGGTTTGGGGGAGCCTGCAATAGCAAATGTGCAGGTTCTTACCTCTCGTATTAAAGTTCCCCCACCACCAATCTAATGTTAATGATTAAAAATGATCTATTTCCTAACTATTTCTTACTTTGAGACAACTCCCCGACAATGGTGCCAAAAATGATGGGTGTTATATATGCACTAAAAACACACTAAAAACCCTCAATTAAATTGTCAACTCGGGGTAAGTAAACTTAGATTTGTAGCAAAATATATGCCAAGGTAGAAGGGCTGGTAGTAGTATAGTCTAACTAAGGAAGTGGCTATCTAAGGGCTAATATATTCAAGCAAAAACTACTGATGAGCAAACCCTACTAAATAAACTTGAACTAGGTAAACTAAGTACTTTTGGACCAAGGATCGATGGATGGTTCTAGGAAAACAAGTGAAAACCCTACTTGAAGCAAAACTAGTTCAATTATAACAATAAGCAAAAGCAAACTATTTAAGCATAACAATAAACAAATAACAAAAGAAAACTACTTTAACTAGCCTACCTAAATTCAATAAACAACTATCCTGTGAAAGCAAGTAAATGAACAAGCAACTATACTATCAAAGAAAGAATAGTCAAGTAAGTAATTGACCTATTAAAGAAAGTAAACAACTAACTAACCTAGGATAACTTCTACAACAAGTACACTAATTAAGACTACTCAATAAGCAACTAACTAAGCTAAAAGAAAAGTGAACTCTATTTTTAATACAATTATTTCTAATTTACAAAATGAAATATACTTAATTGAAAGAAAGAAGAATTAACAACTAATTATTAATCTATGATAATAAAACTACTCTTTAATCTATCAAAACAAAAGACTATCTATCCTACAACAACAAGAAAACTATTTTCTAATCTATGAAAGCAAGAAACTATCTTTTAACCTATGAAAGCTCAAATATAGTGTTGATGATTGTGTGAATGTCTCTGGTGTCTTATAATATCACAACGGCACTTGACAACGAAAAATAATTCAAGAGGTATAAACTTGATATTAATTTCAACAGCAAAGTGAAAGGTTTGGATTAAGCAATCCAGTGAGAACTTAGTCATTATGGAAACAACGTCAATTACCCTGCAAATTCATGTGATTATTACTCATGCATTAACCATCAACAATATAACGAGATTATAATTGTACTCTATGCTATGTGAGCAAAACTCATAACTACATTCAATCATTAACTAAAAACTGGAATTGCAACCTAAATCTAGGAAAGAAATTGCATAAAGTAAAACTAAGCTAAACCTATTTCAACAATTCAAATTGCAAAAAGGAAAATGCTTATAAAAAAAAATTAAACATGATTCTAGCATATAGCAAGTAAATGAATAAATTAATCAACGACTAGTTAAGAAAAATCTAAATGATAATTGAATAGGCAATCTACAAATAAAAATTGAAGCTAACCCTATTCATCCACCGAAGCCTTCTTAAAGAAAACATGAAGTAAAATTTTGTTCTAAACTTTGTTTCAAACTCTGTTTTAAACTTCATTTTAAAAGCATCAATAAAACACAATGTAATATTTAATCGCACATGGGTTTAGTGTATAAGTTTGCAAACTCGTTCCTATTAACTACAAAATCAATGCATATTGACAAAAGCCTTCTTACTAACCTGCAAAAGAGAACTAAACAGTTAAACTATAACAACAAATTATATGACAAAGAAACAAAATAGCAATTCATGTAAAGGAAATAAAATAAAAGACATCTAAGCTATGGAATTCATAAATAAACTCATAGAACAATTACCAGACTGTTGGTGGGCCCCCCAGCAAGTCGTGGTCACTTCTCAAATGCACACCACGAACTTAGCAAGGTGATTTCACCATTAAAACTCAAAAACACAATCTTATATAATTCTCGCAAATGAAAATGGAAAAACAAAGGAAAATCATATTTGTCTCTAACACACTACTTTTTCTAATGCTTAACTATTGTATGACCACCACGGTGGTATTTATAGGCTTTACAGACTGAGAGGTCGACCACTGGAGGCTAGACCTCCGAAATGGAGTGAACCAATAATTTCCCTGCTTAACAACCCAAACCAAGTTGTCAAGAGTTCAGTAGCTGGAGGGGGCAAGCACGAGAAAAACCCATGTTCCTGATTCACCCACCACTGGTTGCCAACACCATAACCGCCAAATCGCCCATCATTTTTTTGTAGGATGGAGTGTCGGACGGAGTGTCGATCGAGTACCAGATGGAATACCGAACTGAGTGCCGGAAGCAAAAACATGTTGTGATTTTTCCCTGTGACACCAAAAAATGTGAATTAGATCCATGGAAACATAAAAACATACTGAATTATAATCAAGATCATCATAAAACACAAATTATGCATATCTGGTGTAGATCATAGCGTTTTGGCACAAAATCCGTTCAAAAAATTCTCCAAAACATTAAAACACATATATACTTTTGGAAAAAGTATCTAATAAATGTCATAAAATAGATCATATCTCAGGCCCAACAAACAACATGTTGTACACAGGTTCTATGGATGAAACAAACTCTGACAGATATACTGGTTGAGTATGATGAGACCATTCCAATCTATTGTGATAATGCAAGCGTCGTCAATATCTCAAAGAACCTGGTGATGCACTCCAAGACGAAGCACATTCCAATAAAGTATCACTTTCTACGGGAACAGGTTGAAGAGAATAACATCAGAGTTGAATCTGTGGGAACAAAAGAACAAGTGGCAGACATCTTTAAAAAACCGCTTCCACGGGAAGCCTTTGAGTATCTTTACCAGAGACTCAGAGTAATTTCTACTCCAAAATGAATGTTTTTGAATGCTTATCTTATATGTCTTAGATTTACATGAGGAAGCACCATAAAGAGGATAGTTCAGGTCTGGAGATCAGTTTCAGGAAGAGTTCAGTCAGGGGGAGTATCCCCAAGGGAAGTTCAGATAGGGGGAGTATCCCCAGATGGAAAGATACCTTTGCTATTGATGAAAAAGGGGGAGATATTTATCAGATGCATAACACAGAGGCATGGTTCCAGGGGAGAGATGGTCATAGGGGGAGCATGAGTGATATGACTTCAGTATTGCATGACATGAATTCAGTATTGCATCAGAGTGTTTCCATCAATGCCAAATGAGGAGATTGTTGATTAATTGGGTTGGTTTTCATTGATGTCAACCCTTGAAGAAATTTCGGTAGCGAATTCTGGTAGCACACAGATTTGGGTAATGGACCCAAATTTTTTTGATGGATAATGGTATGAGTTTTGATATATTTGTAGGTAAGACTATTCTAGATGGATAGTACATGTCATGTCATTTATGGTGGTATGTGGAACGTCACATAACTCCTCATGGTTAGAGATTTATGGCCATGTGAAGTTGGAGAACCCTCATGAGTCATCTAGAAGCCCCAAAAAGTCAAAGTAGTAAAAGTGTTTGCAAAAGAAATTATTTAAATACTAAAGTTAACGGAGAATTCCCTAAAATAAGGAAAGTGGGATGCTACATGAAAGTATAAATAAGAGGCAAGGCTCTCTCATTTAATCACACTTGAACCTATTGAATATCATTGAATATCTATTTTGTGAAAGGTTATTTGGGAAAGTATTATTGATAGAGAAAAGTGTGGTAAGAAAAGTGTGGCAGGAAGAGTGTGGCAGGAAAACTGCGACAAAAAAAAGCACTACAGAAAAAGTGCGGCAGGAAAAGTGCGGCAAAAAAATTGCAGTAGGAAAACTGCGGGAGAAAAAGTATGGCAGAAAAAGTGCGACAGGAAAATCACGGCAGAAAAAGTGCCGCAGAAAAAATGTGGCAAAAAAATCATGATAGAAAAATCGCGGCAGAAAAAGTGCAGCAGAAAAATCACGGCAGCAACATGGTTGGGGTCTATTTATGAGAGATATGGCACATCTTGTTTGAGGTATGATTTGTGAGCTAGGTTTTAGCTATTGATATGGTATTGGATGTTCAGTATTGTTGCATATATCAGATTTGTTGAAGGATACAGTTGGTATTTTGTTGTTCGTATTTGGCATATGGGTATTGGTCTTTCGGTTGTGATGTATTGTTGAAGTTGTTGGTTTATCTTGAGGCTACACAACAATGAGGTTGTGGCACATGGCTTGATGTAAGGGTTTATGGTATTTTGTTTATGGATAGAGTGATGAATTGTTAGATAACTTTTCATGGTTATATTGGTGTATGTCTTTGGTATATGGTTGAGGTACATGTTGGGTACATGGTTAAGACAAGTAGTTGTTGAGTTCGCACATACATGAGGTGCATAGTTGATGATTTGGCACATACATGAGGTGTATAGTTGATGATGTTGGTGCGTCTTGATGAGTCAAGGTTGATGCATGGTACATGTTGGTTCGGGTTATCGATATAGGTTGTTTGGTGCAAGTTGATTGGTACAAGTTGTTATAGGTTATTGGTACAGGTTGATAGTGACATGTTGACAGTGGTAGTGGTTGATTTAGTGAGAGTGACAGGTTTTCCACATTTGGAATTTATATTTCAAGGTGGTTGGATGGGGAAAGGATAGGTGGTTGTAGCCACCTTCCAGTTGTATCCGGAGAACATAGGGGGTTGTAGCCTCCTTTTGGTTGTATCCAGCGAATTGGGGAGTTGGAGCTTCCCTCAAATTGTAGCCTAAGAAACTAGGGGGTTCAAGCCTCCTTCCAGTTGCAGCTGGAAAACAAAGGAATTTGGTGCTTCCAATGAATTTAATTCTTCAAGACATATAAGAAAAAACATTTCGTGGTTTTCTCCTGCTTTGGGTTTCCACATATAAACACTGGTGTACTTTGTATGTGTATGAATGCTCATTTGTTCATTTTTTATTTACTCTACAATTATTGGATGATAATGCTATAATGATATAACACTTGCATTATATGGTTAAAAAGGATTAAATTTCTTGATTACTAATTCACCCCCCCTCTCAGTAATCCAACATTTCCTACGTGATTTTCTTCAAATATAAATAATATCTTAACAAAGAAAGGTGAATTTGGAGGGGTAAAAACTCATGACTGACATACCTTCATTAAGGTAATTATTTTTGTATATTTCTATATTTTTATACATATTTTTAGTATTTTTTTTGTACTTTTTTTTACAGTATGTTCTGTGTCTAATGTTTATAATGATTCATTTTTCGTTACAGTATGTTCTACCTCTATCTCTTCCAGAAATCTTTGACAACAACATAAAACAATTTATACATGATCTTGGCAAATACATGAGGTATGTAATCATTTCTATGAAAAATGTTAGTTGTTGATCTAGGTGGATATCGGTGGCCACCCACCTTTTCCAACTGGCTCAAAACAATTTTCTGGCAATTTTGGTAATTTACAATTTTAGCAGTTTTTCACTGTCGGAGCCATTTTGAGGCCCTAAATGATATTTTTTGGGGAAAACGGTGAGAAATATTCAAGATAACTTTATATTACTCCCAAAATGAATCTCCTCGGCGATACCTTTCCAACGGGATATCATACGCCTAAAACGGAGAACGTATGCAAAAGTTACGACCCCGGGAAGTTGATGTACTAACTTACCCAAACGGGGCCCACGTGACTTTTGGCGCTTCATCTCCTAGGGTTAGGTTTTTGGATGTCTGGGATTTTTGGCATTCCTATTTATTGTAAAAAGGCCTTCAGAGACTCATTGTAATCATCTTCTTGTGAATGAGCGTAGCCATCACGTCTCTTCTCAGAGATAAGCCGCCACCATTCCAACAACCTTGCTTCTGCTGCCTTTTACAGTTTCATCTTATTTCCTTGTTGAATAGAAAACCAGTTTTACTGTATCTCTGTTATTTTGTGTTAAGCACCTGTTCATAATCTGTATTCATTTTTTTCTTCTCATAAAATCCGGATTAGTGGTATCAGAGCGGTCTGCTCTTTGTCATCTTAATGCATGTCCCCAACGAGGTCGGAGTACAAAGAGTTGGGTCTTGAGCTTGTTTCTCTTGAGGAAAAATGCTCTCGCATGCCCAAGAGACTTTTCATGGCAGGAGAAAATAAATATGATGGGACATGAGATCCTTTCAAACTGTTGATTGAGGAAGCCCTCATGCAACAAAGGAACGAGATGATGGATAGTTTCGTGCAAATACTTCGGCGGCTACCAACAGGAGACACATCTTCTTCGAGTGGAGGCGACACCCCCTTCAAGGTACAAATAAACTTTGATATTCCTATATTTGAAGGTCATATAGACATAGATGTTGTAGAAAAATGGTTGAATATACTATAAGGGTATTTTTTTATCCATAACTTTTCGAATAGAGAAATATTACTTTTGCGCTCCTCAAAGTTGTTCCCCATGTCAAAGATTGGCGGGAAACTTTCTGTGAGAAAAAGGAAATAGAGGAACCCTCATTATTTACATTTGCGGACACCTGGGAATCCTTCATGGATGCTATTAAGGAACAATACTACAATGTTCAACATGGATCTCCTTTTCCCTTATTTCCCACCATTATTGGACACCTCGGAAGTAGCAGAACAACTGACACCAATAGAGATCAACCCTGACTACATACAACAGGAATCGAGTGATCACATTGTGGAAACACATATCAAGGGCACTCAACAACAAAGGATCTATCTTTATCGAGTCATCAAAGAAGGGCAGCTCCTGCACCAAGGCAAGTGGCTCACCTGAGGCCAAATTCAACAGAAATTTCCTCATATGATGGGGGAACGCAATGTAATAGAGACCATTGATTCCTAAGGAGGGAGGATTGATCCAAGTGTATATCGTTGGCCACCCATATTTTCCAACTGGCTCAAAATAGTTTTCTGGCAATTTTGGTAATTTACTATTTTTAGCAGTTTTTCACTTCTAGAGTCGTTTTGAGGCCCTAAACGATGTTTTTTCGGAAAACAGTGAGAATTATATGTTTTCGTTCTAAATTTATCTCAAAATGAAACTCCTCTATGATACCTTTCCAACGGGCTATCATACGCCTAAAACGGAGATCGTATGCAAAAGTTATGATTCTGGGAAGTTGATGTACTAACTTACCCAAACGGGGCCCACATGACTTTTGGTGCTTCATCTCCTAGGGTTAGGTTTTTGGATGTCTAGGATTTTTGGCATTCCTATTTATTGTAAAAATGCCTTCAGAGCCTCATTTTAATCATCGTCTTGCGAATGAGCGCAACCGTCACATCTTTTCTCAGAGATAAGCCGCCACCATTACAACAAGCTTGTTTTCTCTACATATTACAATTTCATCTTATTTCCTTATTGAATAGAAAACTAGATTTACTATATCTCTGTTATTTTGGGTTAAGCACCTACTAATAAGCTGTATTCATTTCATTATGCTCATAAAATCCATATCAGTTGTAGAACTTGTTGACATGTGTTTCACTTGCAATGTATATGTTTTTTTGTTGAAACTTGTGATTTTCTTGCATCATGTGTAAGTGTTTGTCATCTAAAGAAATGCATAAATAAGACACAAAGTATTGGAGGAGAGAAATTCCTCATCTAATGTGTGAAATGCAAAATTACCTACCACCAACATTTTTCAATGCGGAAGAACACTACCTCATACACCTAGTTGAGGAGATTGAAATGTGTGGACCTCTACACACTAGGTCAATGTGGATGGTGGAGAGGAATTTGTAATCATTGAATTATTTTGTTAGACAAAGAGTGCATCCTAAATGCTCTATGGTGGATGTATTTATGATATATCAATTCTTGGTTTGTATTAGTCAGTGTATTCCTAAATTACAAACATATATGATTGTGCCTCGCATTTGGGATGTCAACTCCATCAACAAATTTGAAGGGGAGGTCATGTTGGGGAAAGGTAGAATTACGAAAGTGAAAGGTAATTATATGGTAGCGATCTATAATACTTTTGATCATTCATTTTTATCTATATCATACCTATTTAATTTTTATTCTTCCATCGATTATTAAGATTTACCATGGTACCTAATTATTGATGAATTGTTATTTTTTCATATAGCTAGTCGAGAGTGGTATGCACTACATTTATACATTGTAAACAATCTTGATTGGATGAAGGTATGGACAGAACATTGTATACAATCTTATGGTAGAGGTTAGCATGGGAAGGGGTGGCTACTGGTTAAAGAGGCTCATCATAATCAATATATCAAACATATGCAAAGGGAAATTGATTTATCATATGGTTTAAAACATAAACAGACAAGCATATGCACCCACATTTTTTAGTTATATTAATGTATGTGGTCTATTTTTTCTTAAAACATTTATTAGGTCTAAATATGTTTATTAATTCGCAATGTATTTTTCACTTGTTGGGCATATTACAATTGAAACACCATAAGGATATGTGGTGAAATGGTCGTAAATTTTTCATAAAAAAGTTGGATGACAAGAAGAAAACATTTGATTGTGGGATAGTTGCAATCTTTCAGGTCATTAATGTTTCCTTTAGAATTTCCATGCATCTATAGGTATTTGAAAATAGATACTATGGGTATTTGGATGATATACTTGAGTGTAACTTTAAATCCTTTAAATTAGTCATATTCGAGGTCAAATGGTATAGGTTATGGATGAATGAATGTGATACTTAAAGAAATGTTATTGAGAATGCTAATGGATTTACCATGGTTAATACAAGGATGATTGAGCCAGGTATAGAGCCTTGAGTTTTCCCAAGAAAACGTGAGTAGGTCTTTTACTCAGAGGTACCATGTAAAGTAGGTTGGTCATACATTGTTATATATGATCCAAGAGGAAGGCTTGTAAAATATAATGTGGCAAAAGAAGGTGATATTGAAGAAGAAGACGAAGAAGTTGAATAAGTTAAGTTATATGTAGATGACTATGATCTTGATGATCATATCGAAGATGAAATTATCAAAAATGACATGGATGATGATGTTTCTATGGCCAATCCTTTCAACATCAATTCTGAATTGGATGATATAGATGTGGAGTTGGACGAAGAAGAAGCTCAATGATATTGAATTGTTGAAATGTAGGTTGAGGTATGTGATTGTATATTTTCTATGATTTATTCTCTTTAAAGCATTTTCGTATATGGGTTAGTTATGTATTGTTAAGTTTTATGCCATTTTCTATGTATCATTGGTTGGTTAGACATCATTATCCTTTATTTCTCTCATAACCCGCCAATATATAGCCTCCTAACCCATATTGATCACGTGTTGATTGATTTTAATTATCAGTCAACATTGATAATCTACCACAACTTTTTAACCCTCCACCCACTAACATTGGTAAATTTCTAACCTCCACCCTCATCCACCATAAGAACCATGTGCATGCTCCAAAACCACTACCCAATCCCTAAATGGAATATTTTAGCTACAAGTATCATATGGTAGCCATTACAAGGTTTAACATAAAGAATATTTTTTTAGGGATTTGAACGTGGTTTAGGGTCAAGGGTTAGGGGGTTTAGTGGGTAGGGAATTAGTGGTTTTAGGGTTTAGGGGGTCATATATAACTATATAACACATATTATATACAAATATAAATATAAATTATATTACAAACACATAACAAATAAAGAATAAACAAATCATAAAACAAAAATAAAAAACATAATTCAAACATAAAAAATACTTTGGTGCCAAATACCTGACCAAATAAACCCACTCCCAAACCCATTGACCACTGCATTAACCAACCCAAATTTCTAGTAAGGAGAGTGCATAGAGGAGAAACACATTGAAATTTGCATTAGATCAACCCCAACTCCCAGTAAGGAGAGTGTGAAGAGGAGAAACCGGTTGAAATTTGCATTGAATTGACCCCACCTACTAGTTAAGAGAATGTGTAGAGGAGTAGACCTGTCAAAGGAGAGACTGGCCCCACCTATGCGTCAAAGGAGGGATCAACCCCACAATCTCTTCGGTATGTATCCACATTGCTAATCTAGATAGAGAATGTAGTTCATGTAGTTGTTTCATCATTATTAATTGGTTTACAATGGTTTTGTTTGAGTTCCATTCACTTCATGTTTACTCTTTGATTCACTCCTTAGATCACATTTGAATCTATCCACATTTATTTAGTAAAATATGGAAGTGTACAGAGTTTTATACTCATTTTGGTCTCAAAACCATTTCATATTAAGCCTCCAATTTGTTTCTAATTCATTTCATGACTAATACATAGTAAGATAACTTTGAGTTGACATGCCCTATCACCCAAATGAAATTTTTTAATTTAAATGCTACCTAGTTCAAATTTGCAAGCTACATATGTTTTTTATGGCCATCTTACCTCCATTCAGTTTCAGGTTTGCATGTAATTTTTATTGGGTTTCCACGCATTATGAAAATGAAATGTGGAAGGGGAAACAAAAAGCATAGCTATGTTTTTGGTTTTGAGTCCAATACCCTATATACTACATCTTGTTGCCATATTTTTTTACACACAATAGAGAACAAACAAGATTTTAAAACCATTTTTAGGGAATGAGTATCTTGTCAAAGAAGATGGGTTTCTATTACATTTGTGACCCATCAGTGGTATAATCTATTTCGTTTTCTCTATATAAAGACAAATTCAAGGCCTATCTTGGTTGACCCATGTTCCATGTGCATAATACAACGTATTATATACTCATGTCTTAGAAAGGATTCACAATTATAGAATATCATATTTTGCATTATATATTAGAGAAGAAAATGAAATTATAGTTGGGTTCTTAAGAATTGTAAAAGAAAAGAAGGTCGTATGCATAGAAAAAATTGTGTTTAGTCTCCACAATCACTTTACCCCATTCACTTGCTTCATCACTCAATATTACAAAAGGTCTCCTCCAATATCAATCCATTTCATTACAATTTTGTTTCAATACATGCTTATACTATGTTCTATAAGGGAAATGCAAATAGTGACTTGGTTTTAAAAACAAATATTCAACTATTAGGTATTTCATCATCACTTGTCCTTCTTAGCTTCATGGTTCATCATTCTATTGGCATATAGAGAATTTACAAAATAGAGAAAGTTTAAAGCCAGAAGAAAAAATTCTTGGAACTAGCCAAGCTCATACCTTGTTATCCTATATACCATTCATCATCATTCCACCATTTTGAGATTACCCTTGTCAACCTAAGTCATTATTAAACCAAATTAATGAGCATTTAGTGAAAGTACTATTTTTATTTTATTTACATATAGTTGATAGTTGTTACATATTAGGATGTTTATGGAATAAAGAATGACTTTTTCTTTTTTTCTTTTATGAAAATATGGTTTAGATGAGCTTTTTCAGCATAGGTATGTCTTTATACAAATTATGTGCATATGAATGGTGTTCATAGGAATATGAATGAAAATATATTTTGATCCATTGTATAAGATGGTTGTTGACACCATAACTTCATCCAACCTCTATTTAATGAATCTTTTTTTATCTTTAACATTCCTTTTAATATCTCATGCTTCTTATATTACAAGGTAACATTTTAATATGTCATGCTTATTATATTGTGACAAGGTGATTGTGGGAAGACACCAACCTTGAAGAAGGTAGATGACTAACAATATCCATATCCATTTAAAGTGAATTTTATTGTTGTTTTTATAATAGAATTATTTGTGTTGTTGTTGATATATGTAGTTGTGATCCACAGGATCTTTTAAATGATTATGGTTGAGTTTTAAACTTGCATGTATGAATTAACCAATTGAGAATTTAATGAAAGAATGAGGAAGGAAGAGGATTATAATAGTCAAATACACATATGCATATCTGAAAAGAATAATAAATAGCAAACCATAAGAACGCAGGTTGATAACGGAGTTCGGCACAACTTTTGCCTACGTCTCCGGGCCTTTTCTTTGTGGGGGAGGCTTCTTTATTTCTACTCAAGTTCTCAAAATTACATCTCAACAATGCCAAATGGCTACAATACTGATCTGGTCTTGTTCTCCCAGATCTCTAGAACCCTGCAGAAAAAACGGCATGCAAAACTGATGCTCCAAGCTCCCAGAAACGATCCGACAGCGTCTCCACCTCAAAGGCTTCCCTACATCAAACTGAATTTGGCTTGGCTTTCCTTCAACATAACTCTGCTCTGAATGACTGTCTTTGGCCTCAAACAGGCCTGGTTTATATAGCATTGGAGTTGGTTTCACATCCCCAACTTCCTCCAAGAATCTGGCCTCCAAAAATGCCCAATATCCCCCAAAAATGGAGTAAATCTACTAAAAATAGGCATAATTATAATAAGAAAACCAAATTTTTGTTATAAAAACCACTGCATAAAGTTTTATTGGGCCGCAGCCCCCAAATCTCGGGCGCGCGCCCCTTTGGCTGGTCGCATGGGTGCCATATGGCCACGCCCATAGCGCTGGCCCCCTATTCCACGCCCCCGCTCCTTGATCCGTGGTCACATGGTTAAAAGGATAGGCCCGTGGCTCAACAGCTCCCGCGCCCGTCGGTTGGCATCCAGGTCATATGGAAAATGGATAGGACCGCGGGTCCATTTGTTATAACAACCCCACGCAATAGGTGGTAACGGCCCCCGGTTATATGGTATGGTTGTGTGTTGGTGCAGAGGGCTGGGGCTAAGCCCCGGCCCCTTTTTCCCGCCGGTAAAACTTCCACCAAAAATAAATATTATATTCCCCGTTTGGTTAACAAGAATCACCCCATGGACTTCCGGTTAGCCCGACTATGCCGGTCCTTTGCCCAATTTTTATAACATATAACCAACGAACCAATAATGGGGTGCCACGTGGCAGCCCTTGAGTGGGCCACGTGGCACCCTTTCAAACCAACCAGATCATGCCACATGTCAACACGTGATTCACCCACGTCTATCGCCACGTCGTCTCTACCGTACTGACACATCCACCTGTCGTACTACCCAGTCATATGCCGCATCAGCCTGCCACGTCAGCTACTGACGTCACCCTGCCACGTGTCACCCTGTCAGTGGTGACACGTGTCACCTCAGTACTAGTCCGACCGTACGCCAAATATGCCAAATCCGTATGACACGTGTCACGTCTTGGTGATGCCACGTGTCCCATGTACGGACCTGCCACATGTCGCCTTCTGGAGCTGCCACGTCAGTTGTACGGACGTGCCACGTGGACTGTACGGACTATACAGTCATCCCCTTTTTTCCCTATTTGACTTTTCGGACAGAACGCGATATCTTCTCCATACGGACTCCGTTTGACGAAGTAAATATACCACCAGAATTAGGAAGACGAGATGGACGCAATGGCATAGGTTTTGTCGCATTCCGAGCACTTTCATTTTTTAGCATTTTTTCAAGCCCTATCAGGCTTCTGGATCCGATTTCGGATCAAGTTGTCCATAGATGATGTTGACATTGTGGGTGACGATGATGAATTTTTTGATTTCATCAACTCGATGGAGACAATTAAAAGGGCTCTGGGAAACGAAAGCAAGGAACTTATTGCATTGTCTATGTGTGAACCAATGAAGGAGAAAAAACAAAGGTTCATAGTTTTGATGGAAGATATGCAATGATATGGGGTAAGAGTAATACTTTAAAAACATTATTTATCGCATATATTCATTTATGACTTTTGGTTTTCTACTTTTATATGATCTGAACAAAAATGGTTTTCTTTCTATAGGATTTTTTTGGATCTTCTCATGATGTTGGTGTTGGTAGCAGTGATGCACCAATGCCACAACATCCTATCACGAACAACATACGCATGAGGTTCTTTTCCTCTTCTCCTATGGATTATATCCCCATGAATTAGATGACTGCACCTTCTAGGGCCCATGACATGTCCTCCCAGTGCACACCATACCATGCACATGATGGTGGAGATGGCCCAATTGGTGATTCTACAAATTGATTTCCTAGATCGACACGTGTTACGAGCAAGGGAACAATCTCGATCATTTTTATTTTTTTTATGATAACATTGTTCTAATCAAGATACCAAAAATCCCATGTATTTATGAATGTCATAATTATTTCATATTATCTAATTAAATTGTACATCTCTCCGATTATTTTAAATTAATGATCATATTTTTTCGCAGAAAACAACATTTTTTTAAGCATATGAATGAAAAGGCCTTAGATATTTTTGGGCCCACCATATGCACATGGTGGAATGCTCAGAATGTCAATTTGAAAAATTATCTTATTGACTACTTGTTCGTCATTTGGTGATTCCTTCAACAAATGTGGGGTCACCTTATTGGTTGGTACATATTGGAAATATGTGAGGGATCAATATAGAGTTCAATTGCAAAATAAAACTAGATATGAGCATCCTTTGATGATTCAGGAGAGTGAGTGAAAGAATCTAATGAAGGATGCAAAGGAGAAGACAATGAGAAAACAAGGAAAAGTGTCACCTGGTATAGGAAGGTATATGATATTTTTAATTTAATATGTTGATTTTTTTTTGTTTCTACATAAAAATTGTCATATCTAATCTATTTGAAATTTTTCATAGGCTCCTAGAAATGTCAAAAGAAACCAAGGAAAGACTAGAAAAGCACAGGCATCGCAAAATTAGCCAAGGTGGTTACATGAAACTAAAAGCATATATTGTAAGTACCAAATATTTAAACCATATCATTCCTATCATCATCCAACTTTTATTTAATTGCATCCAATAATCCAAATTTGTGATCTTATGCAATGTAGGGGGTCATTTCAAAACTGCGACCACTAAAGAAGACCTCCAACTTAGTTTCAAGTTCAAATTTCAAGTTGTGGTTGAACATCGACAATGTAGATTTTAACCTTGTACAAAATTTACTGCAAACATATTTTCAGTGCAAGAACAGAAAAGATATGATGGAAAATACACACATTACACAGATATTTTTCCCTTGGAAACCCAAACTAGGAAATCCATCATATTCTATATTCATTCACATGCATACATTATTTATAATACAATATACATATAGGAGCCAGAGGCATCCAAAACCCTAACCTAATGACCTGGATTAGTCAACAACCCTAATTCCTTAACCGGAAATAGAAAACCATCGATAAAAACCATGTGCGTAAAAACTGTCCAACAATGGACACGAAAATCTAGGCAACACAAAAAAACGAGGAAAAAATGTGACACATTTCCCAAGGAAAAAAATAGGTTCAAACCCCCTCGTACGCTCGGCGCAATGTAGAAGACACTACAACTAGTCATGAAAAGAATATAACACATACCCAACAGACAAAGCATGGAGAAAACATAATCTTCCCCTTTGAACGATATGGTAAATCTATTCACGGTTGATTTCATCCATAAGTGGATGTGTCTTTTAATTTAAAGAAAGAGAGAAACAACAATAATGAGGCCAGTAGTGGATAGCAGTTCCATGATGGTGGAGTGCAGCACGATGATGATGGTGTGCATCCTAGCCATGATAGTATTATGGATATAAAATCAAAGGTATGGATTACAATTATTAATATTTACTTGTATATGGTGTACTTATTACTTTTCTTATTTCAATGGAAAAGAATATAGATGAGGATGCTTGGAGAGAGGAGGAACACATGGAATCCAAACCAATAGTCTTGAATAGTCAACCTGGTAAATAACAATGTAATGGTATTTCTATTAATGAAATACTTCTCTGAATAATAGCTAACCATATCAATTTAACCCTTTTTCTTATTATAGTTGATGCCCCTTTGTAGAAGCTAGAATGTTGTGAGAGTACACAACTAGACTTAGAACACGTCAGAGTGTGCATATTCAATCAGCACCAAGACATGGCCCAACAACTAAAGGGAATCAAGAAATGGATGAGCCAATCATCAAATATATACAAACTAGGAAACAAAAAAAGAAGTGGTTGTATATATTATGAGACATGTGTATAATGGAAACATATTTTGATGATAAAATGTATTAATATAAACTATTTGTTTCTACGCTATTTTTTTTGCTACCTTCTTATAGATGAATCTTATATATTTTGTATGTACAAAACCACATATCTGCACACACATTATTTCTTTCATTTACCTTTAATTTTTGTTTTTCTACTTTCTATGCATGAATTGTACTATGTTACTTTCAATTGTTTTCCAGTATATAGATTGGGTATGGGGAATGGACAGTGATGTAGGGGGGGAGGGGAAAATGAGCTTCCACCTTCACATGGTTGGCCCTGTTTGGTAGAGAATAAATTATTCTCAAAACCAAGAGAATATCATTCAGGTATTTCACTTTAGTCTTTCTAGAGTATTGTACATGTTGATATGTGTATTTATTTAATTAGTTATTATTCAGTCATATAACATTTTATTCTCTAATTATTTTTGTAGGTCTTCCCAATAGAAATGAAACTAACAACTAGCCTATGTGCAATGTTGGTGTACAAGCTCCTAGCTCATCGAGCTCATGGACGCAGGTAGGTAGTACTCATTTTTCCATTTTAGTTAATGTGTGTGCACAATTGCCAAATATTCATGTTGATACTATTGATGTCATTTCGTGGTAGTTTTCTTTGATGAGAAATTGTGTATATTCAATATCAGAACAAAAATTTGGTTTTAACCTTTGTTGACTGTGGTCACGTGCCTTGCAAATTCCTTACATTTCAAAGTTTATTTCGTGCCTTGATGTCATTTCGTGGTAGTTTTCTTTGATGAGAAATTGTGTATATTCAATATCAGAACAAAAATTTGGTTTTAACCTTTGTTGATTGTGGTCACGTGCCTTGCAAATTCCTTACATTTCAAAGTTTATTGATCATAATACTACCCTAAGCTCTAATGTCTTCAATTGTCTTAAAAAAAAAACTTGAGGTGCCTTGAATCAATAGACAAATGAAGTACAAGTCTTGTATTTGGACCTACTTTGGTTATTTCAAATTTGTGGACATAACTATTTTGTTGATTTGTAAACAAAAAAATATTTTCATTTTATTTCATTGGTTTTAGTAGACTATGATAATGATGCAAGAATTAGGTGTGTTGATGCTAGAGTTTGGTCATGAAACTCTAACATTGAATATGGGACAATCTCATGTATGGTCTTTGTGACCTCTGATTGAAAGGTGTTATTTGGACAAATTTTTCACTTTTTCAACCCAATGTGAATTTTGACTAATTTTTCTATACTTGCCAATTTTTATGTAGGTTGAATCTATTGTAAATGTTTTCCCTGAAGTATACATATCTCCATCTATATTATGGGCCTAATCGCATCATGGTTAGCATTGAGAATAAGGTTATCTCATGGAACTGATCCCAAATGGAGTAGAGCTTCCAAGGGTCATACTGCTAAAGTGGTTGATGAAATATCCACCCTTAATCCCTTTGAAACATTCCTAGCATGGCATGTCTTAATCAGTTAGAAGAAAAAATTTAACACATCTCAAGTCAACACTTCCCCTATAACATTTAACAATTGTGAACGTTATGTTTTTTCTTTCATCAAGGTGGAAGTATTTCTTTATCAATGTAGAAATGCTACTTTTCCTATCCATTTATCATGCATTCCTAGAAATAAGATTAAGAAGAACATGTTGAAGCTTATAACACTTTAGTTTTGCATGATGATTCAATTGTTGTTGTGGCATGGACATCTACATGAAAATAATATGATTTTATGGATGCCTTATAGTTATAATGTTGCAGGGTGCTTGTCTTGCCATAAAGATTGTGTCATCTTAGAAAAAAAAACATGTTTCAAAAATTGTGGTGTGTTTGTCTCACCCTAAATATTTCATCTACCCTAGAAAAACAAATACAGTTTCAAGAAATCTGCTATTTTTTTAGCATTTGTGTAGTTATGCTTCATGGTAAATTTTTATAGCAGGCTCATTTGGCATTCCTATCAGAGTTAGGGCTCCTTTATCAGTAGAGCTTTAATGAAAATAGTTTGGAATTTAATTGTATAATTCACTTTTGGCAGTCTATGTAGGATGATGCAGAAATAGGAAGCATTCCTATTACTAAGCAGCCAAACCGACCCAAGGAAAAAGTTGTCAACTTTTGAGAGGTTGAAGAATTTCTAGAAGAAAATAAGAAGCTTCAAGCATAGTAAGTTGAACAATTTTCTAATTCATTATCACAATCTACATTTTATAGATGTAGATATATAGGCTCTATCATTTTAGATTTTTTCTAGTTATGCTTCAAGAATATTGCATTAAAATTATGATATTTGTATAAAATGGATATAGTAGTTTTGTTGGCCCTTAACCAATTTTTGAGGATCCTTGGTCATGTTTGACCTATTTTGGGACTTCGACGGGCTGTCGAAGGTGGAGTGCAAGTCAAAGCGGAGATCATGAGATCTCGGCCCCTTGTTTAGGGATTTTTGGTTTTTGGGCTTATGTAACGGGTATGGGGATGTTGGCCCATGGGTTTACATATGTTTAGGCCCATTTTGTAATGTATAAAGAGAAATCTAGGTGATGTAAGTAGGGGGTGTATGTGATGCTAAGTCCAGAGGTGCAAGTGTGTGATACCAAGTGCTAAGTGCAAGTGATAATTGTAAATGCTTTTTGCATGATGTGTGAGACTTGCAAGGATAAGTGCAAGTGATTGTAAGGGATTGAGTAGAAGCTTTGTGATGTAACCTAACTTGGGGAAGGAGGATCTGGCGACGTGTGTGAAAATATACTATCCTATGCAGAGTAGGATCTTATGGCTCTGTGCATGTAGAATATTGACAAAAAATAATAAAAGAGAAGAAGAGTTGGTGGACGTAGCCCCAGGCTGGGGGTGAACCACATATATCATGTGTTGTTATGCTCTGTGTGATGTATTGATGTGATTATGTGTTTACTTGCTTAGTGATTTGGCATAGATAAATGATAGATAGATATGTTGATGTTTTTTCTTAATAATATGAATAAGTGTTATATATAACCTATGTGAATGTGCTTATTGCTCGAATATACTAGATCTGGGTGAATACTACAATGCTCTCGGATTAGGGTTTTATCTGCAAAGTAGATAACGGTTAAATATTAATGAACTGTAACTGCTAAGTTCTTTGATAGAATATTGTAATCATAGATCTTTGTCCTAGCTAAGGTTGCAGACACTGGAATCATGAAACCACCCCTCCCTCTACCTTGGGTGAGACTTCATCTACTTCACAGGTGTTTCCAAAAGGGTCGGTAGTTAGGGTTTTGTTGGTGTGCTCTTGAGCATTGAACCCTGGGTCTGCCCCTGTGCCAAAAAATGGTTTCATTATCGGGACTGAAATTTTGATTGTTGGGAACTGAAGTAAATAAAAAGAGAATCTATGTGCGTAGATCTGTTGTTGAAGTATGCAGTATTCTAACTGAAACTATGATTGCTGGAAACTGAAGAAAAGAGGAAGCTTTTTGCATAGATCTGTTTCATCAGTGCACAGTATTATACTTGACTTATGAAGCTCTATGCTAAGAAAAGAAGTTAGATCTGAAGAAAAGAGGTAAGATCTTGAAGCTTTGTGCTCTGATAAAGGTAAGAACAGTGAAAAGTTTTGATTGAAAAGGTAAGATAAGTGGAAATTTTTATTTCGAAAGTATGAATATAGGTATGTTTGATAAATTTTGTCCTAGCCTAAAAACTAGGGCACAGCTAGAAGAAAGAAGATTTGATATGAATAGATCTGATATAAATGATGAAAGATATGTTATTCCTATGCATAGAAAGAATGTTTGGACTAACAAATGGATGCAGGATCCTAGAAATATTTTTTTGCAGGTTAGTTATTGTGACCCTAGTGCACAGTATAGGAAAGGTTGGGGATCATTCAAAAGAAAGAGAGGATTAACTCTATAGTTGCATAAGACTAGGACATCTTGCTAAGGAATTCCATGGTAGAAGACCTAGTTGTCTTTGTTGTAAATCTATGGACCATGAAGTTTTGGATTGCCCTAGAATGATTGCTAAGGTTGAAAGAATGAATATGAGTCAAGAAAACCCTAAGAAAGGTCAACAAACTAAGACCATGATAGAACCCCAGAAAGAATCAGAGAATGCATTTCTACAAATGAAAGAAACCTTGAATGATCACATAAATCTCAACTTATCAAATATATTCAAGGAAAAAGAATGCATAGAAACAAGAATAGGAGACTTCGACATTGACTGTGTTCTGGATGAAGAAACATAGGTGAACATCATGACAGAAAGAACTTGGGAAATTTTAGGAAAGCCTTCTATGATTCCTTCATTGGGAGGAATAGGATTATTCAGAGGAAAATTGATAACCCTATGTGGAAGACTCGCCCATATGTCTATGTGATCAAAATCTGGACCAGGGGTCAAATTTTAGCTCAAAAATAAACATTCTCAGAATTGCCTCAAAACAAACAAGAGCATAGCCCTCATTGTTTCGAACCCAACGCAACTCATTTCATCTCAAATGGACATCGGGAGTGAGAGATATCGCAATCTGTTCGAATCATCAAATAGGTAAAAAAAAAATGGGACGCTGACTGTACAGTCCGTACAGGCTGACGTGGCAGAGGACGTATGTTCGTATGATGATGTGGAAAATGCTGATGTGGCAGTTTTTAATTGGTAGCTGAAGGTGAATGGTATTCTGACACGTGGCATCGTTTGGACAAGTGTTTGGGTGCCACGTGGCACCCCTTTATTGGCTATGGTTTGTTAATCAAAATTTTATAGAGTCCGTGGGGGTCAAACCCGGGACCTCCCCTTTGGCTCCGCGCTTTGGTAAAGTGTGGGATACCACTAGCCCACACGGTGTTACTTGTAAGCTATGTGTTTTACATTGTATTTAAGTTTGAATTATGATGTAAATGGCGGGGGGTCGGGTCGGGGCTTCGCCCCGGCCCACAGTTGTATTGCGCATTATCATATGACCAATGTGTAAATGGAATGGCGCGTGCATATTTTTAAAAGGAGTTAGCCTGCGGTCTGCGCATATTTTTAAAAGGAGTTAACCCGCGGTCGTATCATTGTATACATATGACCATACCATAATATTTGCGCGCGGGAGTTTTGTTTTGCAAACAGAGCTAGCCCCGGGTTTCGCATGTGACCATATCATATGCAATGGTTGGCGCGTTTCGGTTTTAGTTTGGTTTTCAAACGGTTTAACATCCACCCGCCACATGTCACACCCAGTTTTAACTCTGGAACGGGTGCCTAACTTTGCACTGGGATGTGGCCATATGGCCCCCCATGCGCCCAACACCTCCGGGATTTGGGGGCTTAGTTCCCTAACCATTTGACAAATTGGCGCATTTTGTGGAGATGCGCACGGGTGCTGGGTTTAGGCACAAGAAACGCCCAGAAGCCATGTGACTCACACACAGGTGCGTTTTGGCGAACCAGAGACAACAAGCTTGAAGGAAGAGAATGGCAGGAGGCCTATCTTCTTCATTTTTTGGCCGAATGAGGTGTCGTAAAAGCCCAGCTAGGGGTTTTTTGACATTCTGAATCCATTGTCACTATTTTCATAGCCATTTGAAGACTTATTTTGTAGGTTTTTAACCATTGAAGTTTCAAGAAGCTCCAGGGAGCTTGAAGCCCTCATTGTTTGAGATCTTGCTCAGATGAGCCTATGTTTATTTTATGTGAATGAATAATCATTTTTGGCTATTTATTATGATATGAACATTTTGGGATAGGTTTCAAATCCATTTGAGGACTTTTATAGGTGTTTTTTCCAAATATAATCTTAGGGAAGCTTAAGGCCACATGTAGAAGAGGTCATGCCCAGATGAGCCATGATCTGTTTTTAGAGTTTTATTAGTCATTTTTGGGGTTTTTATATATTCTGAACCCAATGGTATAGTCAGAATTTCCATTGGAGTTGAGCAGCAGCTTGTAAAAGAATCTTTGACAAATTAATCCAAGAGAGCCAAGTCCAATGAAGGAGTCTCAAGGAGATGTAGCCCAGAGAGGGGTGAACTCCTTTATCATCTTGTTATTGTTGTGAGTTTGATGGTTTATTTGCTACAAGTTATGTTGTTGTGTATTTGTTTAAAGCACATATTTAACCATTTAAAAGAACATTTCCTCACACATGAACATTTAAAAGAAGAAGCATAAACTTGGCACATAATCTATCTTGCATATTTTAACACATTGAGAAAGGTCCTGTAAAGTTTATTTTATTGAAGTAGAGGTTGCTTGCATAGCATAACAAGTCAGCCTTCTATTTTCAGATCAGATGGTATCAGAGCATAGTTTGTTTTGCTCATGTATTTTCCATTGATAGCTTGAAATTTAGCTATTGGTATTATTGTGCAAGTTTTGTGTTGAAGTTTGATATCTTGCAAGGATGGAGGAAGCTTCAAGCATGGATAGTTCTGATACATCTTCATTATCCAAGTTCTTTGACAAAGAGATGTTGAAGGAGTTGTTAACCATGAAAGATATGGTACAAGAGTTGTGGGAAGATAGAGAAGAGACCATTGTCCTTCAAGAGTAGTTGATGGTCATGAAGGAGGAGAAAGACCAACTTCTTGAAAAGTTGCATGAGATGGAGACTCAACTCCATGAGGCAAAGGAAACCCTTACCAAGTACATGCATGAACATGAGGTATGTAATGTTAGTTTATCTTCAAATTCCTCTCAAGAAG
>ML779057.1:419022-429541 GCA_009831015.1 Picea engelmannii | reverse complement strand
TCCCTCGCCCTCTTGCTCCGAGTAGGTTTCCCACCAGTCCTTGACATGGGGGGCGACTTTGAGGAGTGCGAAAATAATCTTTTCTCGATCGAAAAAGTCATGAACCGAGAAATATCCTTCTAACAGATTCAACCATCTATCTATGGCATCTGCGTCTATTTGGCCATCAAATATGGGAATGTCAAAGTTTACTTGTACCTTAAAAGGAGTGGCACCTCCAGAGTGGCTTCTGGATGTCGATGCACCGCCAGTCGAAATCCGTTGAAGAATCTGGGAAAAGTTGTCGATCATCGCGTTCCTTTGTTTCTCGAGGGCCTCCTCGAGTAAAATTTTGATAGGATCTCCTACTCCCTCATCTTTCTTTTCTTCCCCCATGGGCGGTCATCAGGGTTTGCGAGGCTGATCTTGCAAAGGTTCAACCAGATCGAGCCCCAATCTCATTGGGGACATGCAAAGAAGGATCGAGAATGAGCAGACCGCTTTGATACCACTGATCCGGATTTACATAGGAACACAATGAAATACAGAAATACACATAAATGCAGAGATGCAGTGGAAATAAGACTTCATTTCATTAATAACAAATGACAGAAATATGCTTACAGACAGAATGGAAATAAACTAGCTAGGGAACTGGTAGCTTATCTCTGAGAAGAGATGTGGCTGCTACTCGCATCTGTGAGAAGATGATCACAATGAGGCTCTAGAGGCATTTTTACAATATATGAGAATGCCAAAATTCATAGACATCGAAAAACCTAACCCTAGGAGATGAAGCGCCAAAAGTCATGTGGGCCCTGTTTGGGTAAGTTAGTACATCAACTTCCCGGGGTCGTAACTTTTGCATACGATCTCCGTTTTAGGCATGTGATAGCTCGTTGGAAAGGTATCATCGAGGAGATTCATTTTGGGGGCTCAATCATGCATTTGGCTATAATTGAGAATCTCTATCTCAAAAAACCTTCATTTAGGTCCTCAAAATGGCCCCAGAAGTTAAAACCTGCTAAAAATAGTAAATTGCCAAAATTGCCAGAAAACTGTTTTGAGTCAGTCGGAAAAGGTGGGTGGCCACCGATATCCACTTGGATCATTTGGTGTTTTTTAAAATCACACAAGAGGAATAGGTTCCAAGTTATTGTTAAAAATGGGCTATGAAGGTAAAGGGTTAGGCAAGCATGCACAAGGCATTGCTGAGCCTATTGTTGTTGAAGAGAGACCCAAGTATTGTGGTCTTGGATATGAACGAAGAAATGGAGTAGATTCCAAAGTTGAGGAGACAAGGGAAAAAGTTCCAAGAACAAATTTTGTTTCAAGTTCACCTCCTCAAGAAGGCTATAAAGGTGAAAGTTCAAGAACTTTTGTTGCAAGTTCAATCCCTCAAGTATGCAAAGCTTGTGTTCAAGATGAATGCAAATGTGTGAAACAAAAGAGTTGTGGCAGCCGTGAAGACAAGAACATTGTTGATAGACTTCAAAGGAGAGCTTGTAACTCTTCAAATTCACCTCCTCAAAGAGGCAATAAAGGTGAATGGTCAAGGTATAATTCTGCTTATCATTCAATTGCTTTTGATTATGTTAAGCATGATAAATTTGCATGTAAAAATGGAAAAAAAAGTCCATGTACATATTGTGGTTTATATAACCATCATGTTTCAAAATGTTTTAAAATATTGACTACTTTCAGGAAACTTTCCAAGCAAAGGAAACTTGAAAAGAGCATGCAAAATATTTGCACTCATTGTCAGAAGAGGGGTCATCTCATTGACCAATGTTGGACATTGCATCCAACCACTCATCCACAACACAAGAAGCAGATGGATAAAGAGATTGGCAAGAATGGAAGAGGAGATTACATCATCGATGTGAGTCAGGATGATTCACAAGAAGACGATTTTCAGCGGAAAAATTCACCATTGAGTTGGCTTGGTAAGAAATGGTTGGTTTTCTTGAGTAAGGAAGTCTTTCATTTTTCTATTGTAGATGCATTTCAGCCTTATGTGTGCATTTATATTGAGAGTATGACAAGTTGCAGCAGTTTATCACAACTTGTATGATGCAAGTTGCATGTGAATGAAATTCATGTGAAGGCATTTTTGTTGTTGCATAACTTTTCCAAGAGGATGTAAAAGATGGATATGATGTTCACTTGTTACAGCCATATATATTTTTCATATTCGGCTCTTATGTACCCACATGTTTCGGGTTTATGCACTTATGTTTGTACTGGAAGGAGAGTTGAAGAAGTCATGTACATGCATTTGTTTTTGTGTATGTGTAAGCAGTGAACCTGATGATGGTTCATCATGAATGATTCATGATTGATTCATGATTGTGTATCATGTTTGTCGACTTCTCATATTGGGAAGGTCGATATGTTTCAAATGAGTCTCGACTGGTGTTGATTATTGTTTGACGACTATGTTGTGTCGATCATGTTTTTCGACTTATGTTTAGTTGATTGTGCTTGTTGGCTTGTAAGTCAATTTTGAGTACACCAAGATGCAGGAAAACACCATGTTCTTTGATGAAGCACAAGATGTGACCATTTTCTTGAAGAGACAAAGACTTTGTTGGCATTATTTTCAGTCTTGTATAATTTGTTTTCAAGATTGATGGTTTTCTTGGCTTGTGACAAGATGTCGCAGGAAAGGTTTTGCAGCCATTGGAGAGCGGATTGTGTTGACGTCAAAGAGTTCACAAGAGGGAATTTATTCTCAGTGGGGAGGTTGGAAGTCTTCCAAGCATAGAGAGAACAGTGCGTCAATAGCATCCAGAGAGCAGTGGTTGACGGACATAGCCAGTTGCAGTGCAAGGCATGTCAAGGTATTCAGGTGATTGTCGAAAAGACTTTTCAAGTAAAATCAGTTGATAGAACTTGAAAGTAGAAGAGTATTGAATATCAGACAGAGCATCATAAGCTTTTGTGGGTCCAAAAGCCTTTCAGTGGGAAGGTGTGATCAAAATCTGGACCAGGGGTCAAATTTTATCTCAAAAATCAACATTCTTGGAATTTCCTCAAAACAAAAAAGAGCATAGCCCTCGTCGTTGCGAACCCAACGCAACTCGTTTCGTCTCAAACAGACATCGGGAGCAAGAGATATCGCAATCTGTTCGAATCGTCAAACAGGTAAAAAAAAAAAAGGGACGCTGACTGTACAGTCCGTACAGGCTGACGTGGCAGAGTCAGTATGTCCGTACGCTGACATGGAAAATGTTGACGTGGAATGTGATAATGTGGCAGTTTTTAATTGGTAGCTGAAGGAGAATGGTATTCTGACGTGTGGCATCATTTGGACAAGTGTTTGGGTGCCACGTGGCCCAGTCATGGGCTGCCACGTCGCACCCCTTTATTGGCTATGGTTTGTTAACCAAATTTTATGGAGTCCGTGGGGGTCGAACCCGGGACCTCCCCTTTGGCTCCGTGCTTTGGTAGAGTGTGGGCTAGCACTAGCCCACACAGTGTTACTTGTAAGATATGTGTTTTACATTGTATTTAAGTTTGAATTATGATGTAAATGGTGGGGGGTCGGGCCGGGGCTTACCCCGGACCACAATTGTGTTGCGCATTATCATATGACCAATGTGTAAACGGAATGGCGCACGCATATTTTTAAAAGGAGTTAACTCGCGGTCGTATCATTGTATAAATATGACCATACCATAATATTTGCGCATGGGAGTTTTGTTTTGCAAACAGAGCTAGCCCTAGGTTTCGCATGTGACCATATCATATGCAACGGTTGGCGCATTTCAGTTTTAGTTTGGTTTTCAAATGGTTTAACATCCGCCCACCACATGTCACACCCAGGTTTAACTCTGGAATGGGTGCCTAACTTTGCGCTGGGACGTGGCCATATGGCCCCCCATGCGCCCAACACCTCCGGGATTTGGGGGCTTAGTTCCCTAACCGTTCGACAAATTGGTGCATTTTGTGGAGATGGGTGCGGGTGCTGGGTTTAGGCACGGGAAATGCCCAGAATCCAGGTGACTCACACACAGGTGCATTTTGGTGTAACACCCTGTTTCCCCCAGATTGTAAATATAACTGGAATGGCCAAGGACTATGGAAAACTCATAAGTATGAATATGTGATGTAAATGGACCTGCAGGAAGAGGTCAATGAATGTGAATAACATTTTGAATTTATTGCAGGACTGTTGAGAGGGGATGTGCAGAAAAGAGACCACGATGGTGGTGGAGGGCACCTGGAAAGGGGGCGTTAACTTCCACCGAGAATTAAATACCGTATTTGGACTCCACTGGCCCGGAGAACCAAAAGCAGCTCGCTGGCCCTAAAATTAATGCCTTGCAGGCTGGTAGGTTTATGGTTTGATGAAGGATGGGGAGGTCAACCTCCTATACGTAGAGCCATCATGACTAACCAGTGCGAGGGTAATCGTGCCACACGCAACCTCGCGAGAGGATAAGGCATATGGCAGAAGCGATTGAGAGGGCAGACGCGAGGGGAACTCTGGCATTACACAGGGTGAGTGATAGAAGAGAGGAAGGATTGAAACCTTCGCTCCTGGTCACTGGAAGACAGAGAGACGCAGTCTCAGGGCATCGTGGTCTCAGCTCGGGGGTGGCTAGTGGTAAATCCGCTGGGAGTCGCTACGCCTACGGTTGGGTGGAAATGATCACCCCTCTCAGCAGTTGCACCCATTTCTAAAGTCACTTCTGATAAGTTTTTTGTTTATATATTGCCTCTTGAAATTCATAGAATGTTACATATATGTATATGCTCATAGACCTGTGAAATTGTGAACTATTTCAGTGTAAGAATGTCTATGCAGTGTTTTGATAAGAATTTATAGACATATGCTTATAACAGAGGAATCCATGCATGATTTAAGTTGATAAATGAATCTAATTATAGGTTGAATTAAGTTAGGCTTCCAGCCCATTCTCGGGAAGTTTTTTCCCTTCACCCATCTCCCGGAAAGCCCCGGAATAGATCTCTTGTAGAGATTTCCTCCTTGGAAAGGTTTACCCAGAACCTGGAATAGGAACTTGAAGGTGCAAGTCTTAATAACCTTGTACGAGGAGGAATGATCATCTTAAAGACCCGAGATGATAGCTTAAGGGAGGAATATCGAATCGACGGATGATAATTCGTCAGGAAATCCACAGTTTCCCCACAACCATTAGATTAGCAGGAGAAGGTAGGGTGTTAAAGGCCTTACCACCTGATTTTCCTGTGTCTTCATGGGTACTGAAGAGTCTAGGGTTGTAGATTCCCATGCTCCATGAGAACATCCAGACCATTGATTTCCTCGTCCACAAAGTTGTGGAAGAGTGCATAAAGAGGCATCAGAACCGTTGGATCTCACTAAGGTGCGATGAGGTTATGGCCACATCGGAGTCCAAGTTCGAAAGGCTGGTGAACCGTTGGATCAGCAGCTGAACTCCCGCTAACCGTTAGATCTGGTAGGAGTTGCACCAGGGTTAAGTCCTAGTGAACAGAGGAGCATCCCTAAAAAGTCATTGGGATATTGAAGTTATCGGGAACTCCGAAAGTGAAGAAATCTTTCTGCTTGGAATCGCGATCCGCGATATCCCAACAATATCAGAGCCATCCATCAGTGAGACACGTGTCAGGGGATTCCGAGGAGTCGAAATTCGGAGCATCGGGGATTTCAAAGGAAAGAAACCCTTGCAGTTGGGAATCATGATACGCGAAATCCTGATAGGGGAGTTGTGTGGGACACAGTTGAAGCTAGTGGAGGACAGGTGTCAGGGATCCGGTGAGAGTCAGGAAATTGGGGAATTGGAATTTCTAAGGTCGAAGGATACGGGACATCAAAAGTCTCGAAATCCCGACAAGGATCTGGACCGTCCGTTGGCAGAGGACACGTGGCAGAGATCAAACGCCATCTGTGTTTGGCGCATCGGGAATTCAGCATTTCCAAGGACAGGAGGACGTGGAAGTCCCAGGTGGAAACCCTGACATAATCCGACACGTCCATTCAGAGGGACAGGTGTCAAAGATCTGACGAGAGTCAGAAAATCGGGAAATTGGCATTCCTGAGGTCGAAGGAACCAGGACATCGAAAATCCTGGAATCCCGACAAGGATCTGGGCCGTCCATTTGGAGGGACGCATGGAAGAGATCAGAGCGATTGGGAAAGTCCCAACAAGGGAAGCCATCCCTCGGCTTTTGGTTCGTCGGGATATCGGGAATCCCATGGACGTGGTGTTTACCCCTTATGGAATCGCGAAACGCGAAACCCTGATGGGGTAAGGTTGTGGACACAGGGTAATGATCACGTGGACCAGTGCTGAGCCAGGAGGGCTAGCTGAAGCAGAGGGGCGTCGGGAATCGGAGAATCATGAATCCCGTGGGCGTATGCACATCGACATTGAAAACCCCAAAACCCCGACGTAGAGGTTTGACTATGGTTCCAGGGTAGTGGTCACATGGACCACAGGCTTAGCCTGGAGGGCTAATGCGCTAGGGACACATTCGAAGGATCGCGAGTCTTGGGGGTGAATGAATTTTGACATTAGAAACCCCGTAGCCCCGATGGGAGTTATGAACGTGGTCATATAGAGGAGGTCATGCGAACCAAGAACTTAGCCTAGAAGGCTAACGGGAATTTAAGCACGTCGGGATTGTTGGGGACATAAATCCCGACGGAAAGGGACATAAGACCACGGTTATGTACAGATAGTCGGGTAGGTAAATAGAAGACCTGGGACTTGGGGATTGGCATGTTGCTGCTACACGCTCCGGGGATTCTCGTTATCAAGAAATCAACCAAAATTTTGATTTACGGTAGTGGGTGTGTTACAAAGTGGTATCAGAGCATGGTTGCAACACTCGGCCTGATTAGGCTCATGCACGATTCGCGGATAAACTCCATTTGAAGCACTCTTGTGAGGAGTAACCCCCTGACTTAACTATCTTGTCCGGGATTAAAAACTTGGAATATGAAAACCCAACTGTGTATGCACGTGAAAGAGTTATGAAATTATGCGCAAATTATAAAATGTATTTAACTCTTGACTAATATCCAGCGTTTGTCTTTTCACTCAAGCGGGCGATCAACCGCAGAAATCTACAAACACAGAGTATGGTGACTCACCAAGAGGTGGGAGAAGGCTCCCACAACAGGGACGAAGAGTCTGATGAAAGAAGAGCAATAGGAACCCCTCCAGGCCTAGCTGAGACTGTGAGGAGTCTCATGGTCGAATTGCAAAGCTGCAAGGCCGATAATGAAAGAATGATGAAAGAACAAGAAAAGCAAACCGAGATTAATGCAGTTTTACTGCAGAGTTTATCCAACCTACAACGACAAATGCAGCATGAACCTGAGATGTAGAATCATGGTCGTATCAGTGGCCATACTGAGAGAAGCACATCAAGAAAGGTCCACCCCAGAGGTAAAGGACCAGTACCAGATGATTCCACTGAGAAGGAAGCTGGTGATTCAAAAGGCTCTTCCAGCAGCAGGACCAGTTCCTATTCTCGTAGGAAACAAAAGAAGCAAAAGACTTCCAAGAGTCATAAATTTGAGGAATTCAGGAAGGCCAAACCTCCCTCCTTCGATGGTGAGATAAAGAAGAAAGAGGAAGCTGAGGCTTGGCTACTTGGACTGAAGAAATATTTCAGAGTCCATGATTTCTCAGAGAACTTGAAGGCCCAAGTAGCCACTTTCAATCGGAACGGAAAGGCTTCCATCTGGTGGGAAGAACTTAAGAATATGAAAGGGGTCCGCGAGGAGGACCTGTCTTGGAAATGGTTCGAGAAGTACTTCCGGAAGAAGTATTTGTCGGAAAGGTATTTCGACGAGAAGGCTAAAGAGTTTTATGAACTCAAACTGGGACAACTTACTATGGAGGAGTATGTCAACAAATTCCTTGACTTACTGAGATATGTACCCTACATCAAAGCCGAGAAGGTGAAGGCACAACACTTCATCAGTGGGTTACCCAAGGAATACTGGAACCGAATTGAATTTGACGAGCCAAGGACCTTAGAAGACACCATAAGGAAGGCAACATATTGTCATGAACAATATGGACATCGGGCAGAGTCTTGTGGAGACTGGAAACAAAAGAGTGGTTCAAGATTTCAGAAAAAGGGAAACAAAACCTCGGGATTTAGAAACTACAAGAAGAACCCTAGAATAAACTTCCCAACTCGGAGTGTACTCCAGCAGAACTTTCCCCCAGTGGACGGAAATAAAACTTCTGGACCTATACTAGTAAAGACTGATAACCCAAAGAGGAAACCTTTGGAATACTGGGATTGCGGAGGAAAGCATCTCCGGAGAAACTGTCCACACCGACAACAGAACAGTCAGAAAGTTTATAACCTTTAGGAAGCAACCACAGTCAACGATGTGGCAAGGAGTGTGCCACAGATTTATGCAGCCTTGGATAATAACCAGGCTGACCACCAAGCTTCAGTGGTGGAAATAGAAGGTATGATTTTCAACCACCCAGTGTCTGTTTTGATTGACCCTGGTTCAAATTTGAGTTATATAGCCCCTAAAACTGTGGATAAGTGCAAGCTACAGCCATAGAAGCAAACTAATTGGTACAGTTAGCCACTGGCACCAAAAGAAAGGTAGTGGAGGTCGTATCAGCTTGCCAATTAATGTTGGGTGAATTTTCCACCCAAGCAACCCTTAATGTATTACCCCTGCGATCATATGACCTATTGATTGGTATGGACTGGCTGGCCGCCCATAAATCCAAATTAGACTGTTACCATAAAAATTTAGAATGTGTGAGCATAGAAGGAAAAAGGATAACCCTCCAAGGGATCCGAAAACCGGTCTCGGTAAGACAAATATCAGCCCTGCAATTGAGAAAGTATTGCCGAAAGGGATGTTGCCTATATGCAATACAGGTGTTAAAAACAATCGAAGGTGCTAAACCAAGCCCTGACAATCATCCTATCATGAGGGAATACAAAGATGTTTTTCCAGAAGAGGTACCGGGTCTACCTCCGATAAGAGACATTGACTTCTCGATAGAACTCACACCAGGAGCGGTGCCGGTGTCTAGAACACCCTACCGAATGAGCAGACCTGAGTTAGTTGAACTCAAATTGCAATTGAAAGAAATGATGGACAAGGGTTATATTCGACCCAGCGTGTCCCCATGGGGAGCATCGGTCCTGTTTGTGAAAAAGAAGGATGGCACCCTTAGACTGTACATAGATTACGGACAACTTAATAAAGTAACCATATAGAACAAATACCCCTTGCCTAGGATCGATGATCTATTCGATCAGTTAGGAGGAGCGACTATTTTCTCAAATATTGACTTAAGGTTAGGATACCATCAAGTCTGAATCAAGGGTGAAGACATCCATAAGACTGCTTTCCGGACATAGTATGGTCATTATGAGTTTGTGGTAGTGCCGTTTGGGTTAACCAACGCCCCTGCCACTTTCATGTGCTTAATGAACAATATACTCAGTACATTTCTAGATAAATTTGTACTGGTTTTTATTGATGACATTTTAATCTACTCTAAGAGTAGAGAAGAACATGAAGAGCATCTTAGACTTGTGCTGCAAGTGCTAAGAGAGCATCAGCTCTATGCTAAATTCAACAAGTGTGATTTCTTTCAGAAACAAATACATTACTTGGGACATGTTTTGTCTGAGAAAGGGGTGGCAGTAGATCCTGACAAGATCAGGTCTATCATGGAATGGACTACCCCAAAGGATGTCTCAGACATCAGATCCTTTATGGGATTGGCCGGATACTATAGGAGATTTATAAAAGATTTCTCCAAGATTGGTTGTCCAATCACTGCCCTCCAGAAGAAGGGAACAAAATTCTTGTGGACACAGCAATGTGAAGAAAGATTCCAAACCCTGAAACATTTACTAACCCATGCACCCATGTTGAAAATCACTGACCCAGAAGCTGACTTCCTTGTGTGCATAGATGCATGTAAGGAAGGGCTCGGAGGAGTCCTTATGTAGGAAGGAAAGGTGATTTGCTATGAATCCTGAAAATTGAATGAGCATGAAGTCAACTATGTGACTCATGATCTATAACTGGCTACCATAGTGCATTCCTTGAAAATGTGGAGGCATTACCTCCTGGGAAGGAAGTTTGTACTGATGACGGATCACTGTGGATTGCAGTATCTGTTTGATCAACCCAAGCTTAATGCTAGACAAGCTATATGGATGGCCCTCCTGAGAGAATTTGATTTCGAAATCAAACACATTAAAGGGAGAGAGAATAGGGTGGCCAATGCCCTTAGCAGAAGCATGAGAACGATTCACCTGGCAGCAGTGAGTACCTGTGAGACAAATGTCAAGAACAGAGTCAAAAAGGCACAAGAAACCGATCCCTTCATCCGAAATGTGACCCTATACCTACAGCAAGAACCCACTGGAGAAAAATACGAAGGCTATCAAAGGACCGAAGGAGGTCTGCTCACCTACAGAGATAAACTGTACATTCCCAATTGTGACGACTTGAAGAGGTTCATCATGGATGAACTACATAAAAGACCCTACACTGGTCACCCAGGATACCAGAAAATGA
>ML779057.1:404811-417142 GCA_009831015.1 Picea engelmannii | reverse complement strand
TGAGTGATAGCAGAGAGGAAGGATTGCAACCTTCGTTCCTGGTCACTGGCAGACAGAGAGACGCAGTCTCAGGGCATCGTGGTCTCAGCTCGGGGGTGGCTAGTGGTAAATCCGCTGGGAGTCGCTACGCCTACGGTTGGGTGCAAAACGAGCACCCCTCTCAGCAGTTCCACCCATTTCTGAAGTCACTTCTGATAAGTGTTTTGTTTATATATTGCCTCTTGAAATTCATAGAATGTTACATATATGTATATGCTCATAGACCTGTGAAATTGTGAACGATTTTAGTGTAAGAATGTCTATGCAGTGTTTTGATATGAATTTATAGACATATGCTTATAACAGAGGAAGCCATGCATGATTTAAGTTGATAAATGAATCTAATTATAGGTTGAATTAAGTTAGGCTTCCAGCCCGTTCTCGGGAAGTTGTTTCCCTTCACCCATCTCCCAGAAAGCCCCGGAATAGATCTCTTGTAGAGATTTCCTCCTTTGAAAGGTTTACCCAGAACCTGGAATAGGAACTTGAAGGTGCAAGTCTTAATAACCTTGTATGAGGAGGAACGATCCTCTTAAAGACCCGAGATGGCAGCTTAAGGGAGGAATATCGAATCGACGGATGAGAATTCGTTGGGAAATCCACAGTTTCCCCACAACCGTTAGATTAGCAGGAGAAGGTAGGGTGTTAAAGGCCTTACCACCTGATTTTCCTGTGTCTTCATGGGTAGTGAAGAGTCTAGGGTCATAGATTCCCATGCTCCATGAGAACATCCGGACCACTGATTTCCCCGTCCACAAAGTTGTGGAAGAGTGCATAAAGAGGCATCAGAACCGTTGGATCTCACTGAGGTGCAATGAGGTTACGGCCACATCGGAGTCCAAGTTCAAAAGGCTGGTGAACCGTTGGATCAACAGCTGAACTCCCACTAATCGTTAGATCTGGCAGGAGTTACACCAGAGTTAAGTCCTAGTGAACAGAGGAGAGTCCCTAAAAAGTCATCGGGATATTGAAGTTATCGGGAACTCCAAAAGTGAAGAAATCTTGCCGCTTGGAATCGCGGTCCGTGATATCCCGACAAGATCAGAGCCATCCATCAGTGAGACACGTGTCAGGGGATTTCGAGGAGTCGAAATTCGGAGCATCGGGGATTTCGAAGGAAAGAAACCCTTGCAGTTGGGAATCGCGATACGCGAAATCCCGACAGGGGAGTTGTGTGGGCCACAGTTGAAGCTAGTGGAGGATAGGTGTCAGGGATCTGGTGAGAGTTGGGAAATCGGGGAATCGAGATTTCTAAGGTTGAAGGATACGGGACATCAAAAGTCTCGAAATCCTGACATGGATCGAGATCGTTCGTTGGCAGAGGACACGTGGCAGAGATCAAGCGCCATCAGCGTTTGGCGCATCGGGAACTCGGCATTTCCAGGGACTGTAGGACGGGGAAGTCCCATGTGGAAACCCCGACATAATCCGAGCCATCCATTCAGAGGGACAGGTGTCAAAGATCTGACGAGAGTCAAAAAATCGGGAAATCGACATTCCTGAGGTCGAAGGAACCAGGACATCGAAAATCCTGGAATCCCGACAAGGATCTTGGCCGTCCATTTGGAGGGATGCGTGGAGGAGATCAGAGTGATTGGGAAAGTCCTGACAAGGGAAGCCCATCCCTCGGCATTTGGTTCATCGGGATATCGGGAATCCCATGGACATGGTGTTTACCCCTTATGGAATCGCGAAACGCGAAACCCCGATGGGGTAAGGTTGTGGACACGGGGTAATGGTCACGTGGACCAGGGCTGAGCCAGGAGGGCTAGCTTAAGCAGAGGTGCGTCAGAAATCAGAGAATCGTGAATCCCGTGGGCGTATGCACATCGACATCGAAAACCCCGAAACCCCGATGTAGAGGTTTGACCACGGTTCTGAGGTAGTGGACACGTGGACCACAGGCTTAGCCTGGAGGGCTAATGCGCTAGGGACACATTCGAAGGATCGTGAGTCTTGGGGGTGAATGAATTTTGACATTAGAAACCCCGTAGCCCCTATGGGAGTTATGACCGTGGTCATATAGAGGAGGTCATGCGAACCAAGAACTTAGCCTAGAAGGCTAACGGGCATTTAAGCGCGTCGGGATTGTTGGGGATAGAAATCCCGACGGAAAGGGACATAAGACAACAATTATGTACAGAGAGTCGGGTAGGTAAATAGAAGACCTGCGACTCGGGGATTGGCATGTTGCTGCTACACGCTCCGGGGATTCTTGTTATCAAGAAATCAACCAAAATTTTGATTTACGGTAGTGGGTGTGTTACATTTGGCGAACCAGAGACAACAAGCTTGAAGGAAGAGAATGGCAGGAGGCCCATCTTCTTCATTTTTTGGCCGAATGAGGTGTTGTAAAAGCTCGGCTAGGGGTTTTTGGATGTTCTGAATCCATTGGCACTGTTTTCACAGCCATTTGAAGACTTCTTTTGCATGTTTTTAACCATTGAAGTTTTAGGAAGCTCTAGGGAGCTTGAAGCCCTCATTGTTTGAGGTCTTGCTTAGATGAGCCTATGTTTATTTTTTGTGAATGAATAATCATTTTTTGCTATTTATTATGCTCTGAACATTTTGGGATAGGTTTCAGATCCATTTGAGGACTTTTATAGGTGTTTTTTCCAAAGATAAGCTCAGGGAAGCTTAAGGCCAAATGTAGAAGAGGTCATGCCCAGATGAGCCATGATCCGTCTTCAAAGTTTTATTAGTCATTTTTGGGGTTTTTATATATTTTGAACCCAATGGTACAATCATAATTTCCATTGGAGTTGAGCAGCAGCTTGTAAAATAATATTTGACAAATTAATCCCAGAGAGCCAAGTCCATTGAAGGAGGCTCAAGGAGATGTAGCCCAGAGAGGGGTGAACTCCTTTATCATCTTGTTATTGTTGTGAGTTTGATGGTTTATTTTCTGCAAGTTATGTTGCTGTGTATTTGTTTAAAGCACATATTTAACCATTTAAAAGAACATTTCCTCACACATGAACATTTAAAATAAGAAGCATAAACTTGGCACATAATCTATCTTGCATATTTTAACACATTGAGCAAGGTCCTGTAAAGTTTATTTTATTGAAGTAGAGGGTGCTTGCATAACATAACAAGTCAGCCTTCTATTTTCAGATCACTATGAGTGCTCATGGAACTTCGACAGAGGAAGATTTTGAGGTTGTTAAATTTATTGAGAATGACACCCCATTTGCTATGTTACTATGAAAAACCTAGATTGAGAAGGACCGGGACAGAAGAAAAGAGGAGGAAGCCTTAGAACATAAGAAGAAAGAATTAAAAGATTTCATGACTAGGAGGATATTGCACTTTATTGAAGAGCAGGAGAACATATCGAAGCTATTTATAACCATAAACTTGGATGTCGATGTTGAAAGAACACAAGAAGACTCACAGAAGAGTGGAGCACCTACCCCAAACAGAGAAGAAGTATTTCCCTTGAACCCTACAAAAGAATCTCAACAACGCAAAGTTACTATGCCAAAAGGATATAAGAATCAGAATGGAAAGAGGAATACCAAGACAAAAATCATAGGGAAGAAGGCTAGAAAGCTCAGTAAGAAGAGAGCAAAGTTGTATAATTTTCCAGAGGGGACTTCGCAGAAGGAAGGCTTGCAAAACTGGAACTTCATCGGGATATCAAAACAACGCAACATGACACTTCGCCATGGTGAAGCAATATAACCATTGGAGGCCTTATGACCATTATACCAATGCCCCCAAATGGTTAGAACAACAGTTATGACCGAAAATCTCATCTTCATACCATTGGGACCGTGCTGCAACAGAAAAAACCGCATTGATGAAGGCCTCTTATCCATTGGAGAAGACCTGTTACATCATTGTCTACTTATTCCATCGACTGTTGCACTGAGAGAACTTTTGCGAATTGTATTCAAACCAACTCATAGCTACCGCACTACGTTTACTAAGATTGACACCTTTTCTATTGCTTTAAGCACCCATTCATCAATCTGAGTTATCCAATCTTGAATGTGTATGTCGAACAAACTCAGTGCAGCTGAAAAGTGTGTAGAAGAAGTTCTAATTGATCTAATTGCCGAGAAAGTAATGTCCGTAAGAATTCAAGCCTCGTCGATGAGAGGAGTGCAAGCCTCACCATCGACTGCTTATGGATCTAGACCATCCTGAGATGCAACAGAGAAGAGAACCAAGCATTGATACAACTTGGTGAATGAGAATTTAATCCTGACTATCCTGCCCAACTACATCCTGTCTTTGGTCGGTGCGGTGAGTCGTGACAGTGTCCCGAGGGATTTTTGAGTATACCTTGGTTACTGTGTACCTCCCGAAGGGGATACGTGCAGTTAGAACACAACAGGTTAAGATCGCGACATTGAAATTCAACGACTTCAACCTAGGGGACCGCAAGAACCATAATATGCTCACTCCTCACAGATACTTGACTAGGATGAAGGGGAAGAACTCAAGGATAATCCCCCAACCATGGACTATGAACCTCGCGCAATCCACCATCCTGAATGTGATAAAGATTCCACATTTTGGAAGGCACCAGGGGGTTAATGCGTGTGTTAAGCTCTTGTTATCGTGCTACCATGAAGAATATCTATGGCTAGACAGATGCATCACAGTCGATCTGACATTGATCCATAGGATCATCGGATTGAGCATGCAGGGACCCGACCCACAGGACTTCTACCCAAGGAAGGTTGCAGACCGTGCACTGGCACATAGGATTAAAGACACATATGGTGATGTAGAAAAGGGGACACAAGGCTGCAAGGTAGCTTCCATCCAGAATGGCCCAGTGCACTTGGCCTGCCAGCTAATCACAAGAAATCTAGTGAGAAAGAATAGACCTACGCAAGTCACGAGGTTCATTTTTTACCTCACCGGAAAATTTGTAGAAGGACTCCAAATGAACTGGGCCAAGTACTTAGTCAACCAGCTCGAATTGGATTGTCGCAAAGCCCATGATCAGGGCTATGACTTCCATTTTAGCTGGTTGTTGATCGTCATAGCATTTAATTCTTGGGAGATGTCGGAAGGTGTGACCTTCCTGGATATTGAGCCATTCAAACCACTCGTTGCAATGTTCACCATGCTCTAGTACTCGAGCGATATGGGAAAACAGTGGCATTCGAACACATTATTTCACACATACTATCTCTAGTTGAAGAGGGTTATTGGGGTTGTCCATTGCATGATGTCGAACACACTGCACTGATTCAGACCCCTCATGAAATTCCGTGTAGATCGACACTTTATTTATATCACTACACGTGCAGATGAGCATAAAGAAGAGCTTCAGTCATACTATAAGCTCACAAAGGAGGACCTTGAGGAGATAACTAAGGAATGGTCTGCAGAGCTTCTTATCCCTGTTGACCCCACAAAAATGTTTGATCCTGAACTAATTGGCAGCTTGGAGGCCACTCACGAAGAACACGATACATCTGGAACCAGTAGAAGGAAGAAGATCGAAGAGGTACAAAACTAAGCATCGCATCATAAGAGACCTCTTCAGAATCACCGGGACGAGGAGGTGATGATGAAGTAGATAAAGAAGAGACAAATGGAAAGTATGATCAGCAGAAGCAAGGTGAAGTAACACCACCAAGGAATCCTATTGATGAGGTTGATCCCTTCAAGAAAAGAAAGGTTTCCCCCACGAAACCTACCTCGAGGAAGAAATCTAGAGCTGGTAAGACCAAGTTGTAGACCATGCTTACACTCGATGACTTCGACTTCATCATCGCAGCTGTATCAAATGCTTCACAAGATATTATGTAGAACACAGAAGCCAAGCAATAAGCCATGTATGATAGGATTGAGACAGAACTTAGAGGGGTACAACAAGACCTTCAATCCAATCGTGCAGTATCCACTGTGCCCCCACCATCAGAAGAATAGAGTTGGGAGATGAGCATTCCGAACTCTGCAGAATAGCTGACGCAACTGAAGCTCACCTTCGACGAGCATAAGAAGAGAAAGAACAGGCCACGATGGTCCTGAGGCAAGCACAACAGGAAATGGTAGAGAAACGTCGAGTTGCATAGAAGGAGAAGGATGACCTCCACGCCAAATTTGAAGTGGAGAGAGCGCAAGTCAAGCAAGAGAGAGAGTCATTTCTTTCAGAACAACTTGGAGTCAAAGAAGAAGTCAACGGATAACTTGGCTCTATGATAGGCTTAGAGCAAAAGGCGGAATAACCAGTGGAGCAGCAAGTAGCACAGCTTGCAGAATCTATCCAGTAGCTTCAACAGAGAATCACAGACTTAGAGCTATGAACAGTGCCAAGTACCCTGCAGGACATGTGAGATCAAAGAGAATCCACTGCCCGGAGCACAGTTGAGAGGATCAGAGCATTCACTATGGAATGTAAACAACTTAGCAATAGAAGTTCACAAACCTACGAGCGACTTGCTGAAGACCCTAAACTAAAGGAACTGGAGTCACAGCTCCAGGAGGAAAAACAACAAGCAGCGATAGTACAGGCACAATTGAAGCTCCTGTTAGTAGTTGAAATGATGAAGTGATCCCAGGAACAATGCATATCTCAACAGCAGGTCCACACCATACAGAGAAAAGTCATGGAAGTAACTTAGAGGCTCCAACCAGTCTAGGACGAAGCGTGCCAACTGTTTGAGGAGATTGAAGGTCGAGGAGAAGAGCTGGAACAAATAGTCACTGCACTCTAACAACGCTTAGAGGGACCCGTCAATGAAGCAGTTATCCAAGAGTTCGTCGAGAAGGAGGCCTTGGCACAACAATAGGTCAAAGCACCTTGATCCAAGATTGAGGATTTTGAAGTAGAGCTACCTAGACCAGAGTGACTCGAGACAAGTCACAGGTGAGTGTTGGGGGCATGTTGGCCCTTGACCAAGTTTTTAGGATCATTGGTCATGTTTGACCTATTTTGGAACTTCGACAGGTTGTCGAAGGAGAAGTGCAAATCGAAGCGGATATCGCGGGATCTCGGCCCCTTGTTTAAGGATTTTTGGGTTTTGGGTTTATGTAATGGGTATGGGGATGTTGGCCCATGGGTTTACCCATGTTTAGGCCCATTTTGTACTGTATAAATAGAAAGCTAGGCGATGTAAGTAGGGGGTGTATGTGATGCTAAGTGCAGAGGTGCAAGTGTGTGATACCAAGTGCTAAGTGCAAGTGATAGTTGTACATGCTTTGTGCATGTTGTGTGAGACTTACAAGGCTAAGTGCAAGTGACTGTAAGGGATTGAGTAGATGCTTTGTGTTGTAACCTAACTAGGGGAAGGAGGATCTTGTGAGGTGTGTGCAGATCTTCTGTCTTATGCAGAGTAGGATCTTGTGGCTCTATGCATGTAGAAGATTGACAGAAGATAATAAAAGAGAAGAAGAGTTGGTGGATGTAGCCCCAGGCTGGGGGTGAACCACATATATCCTGTGTTGTTATGCCTTGTGCGATGTATTGATGTGCTTATGTGTTTACTTGCTTAGTTATTTGGCATAGATAAATGATAGATATACCTGTTGATGTTTTTTGCTTAATAATATGAATAAATGATAGATCTAACCTATGTGAATGTGCTTAGTGCTCGAATATACTAGATCTGGGTGAATACTGCGATGCTCTGGGATTAGGGTTTTATCTGCGAAGTAGATACTAGTTAAATAATGATGAACTGTAAATTCTAAGTGCTTTGATAGAATATTGTAATCACAGATATGTGTCCTAGCTAAGATTGCAGACACTGGAGTCCTGCAACCACCCCTGCCTCTACCCCGAGTGAGACTTCATTTGCTTCATAGGTGTTTCTAAAAGGGTCGGTAGTTAGGGTTTTGTTGGTGTGCTCTTGAGCGTTGAACCCTCGGTCTGCCCCTGTGCCAACAAGTTTTCGCACCCTCTATTTTTTTGTCCCAAACCATTTTAAAATATCCTATTTGGTTTCTGTACTTTCATTCTGAAGAGGGAAATCAGGCATCATCTCCCTTTGAGTAAATGTTTACACCTTTTTGTAGCTAGATTTGGACTAATACATCTACATCCTTATAAAATATTTTCCATATTTGTTACTAGCTTATATTTCTTTAACCAGTGCATTAGAGGGCGTCTCATAGTATAATAAAAAGGTTTGTCTATAGATCTAGATGTTAGTATTCTTGCTTAGTCTATGAAAATTCTCTTTCCACAATATTGTTGGGGATTTTTTGCATTCTCCTTGGTGAGTAGGTGGCATTTTCCCTTACCTTTCTAGTTCTTATTCTTTTCATTGAGTCCATGATTCCTGTTTTTTCAGTTTTTCTATTGTCTCTGCAATGGGCACTAATTTTCCACGGAGGAAGTCCTCCAAACCACTATGATTTTCTCTATTGATTTATAGTCCATGGCTTCATAATGGTGCATGAGTAGATTTGAAACCCAAAACAAAATAGCATGGTGCACAAAGTGTGCCCTAGATTGAGCTTGAATCCATCCCTTGATACAGATTATTCTGGTGCATGTCACCATTTATCTCTATGTCATCTTCTATAATGATTTGAAGTATATCTCGTGCTTCTTGCAACCATTTAGCCCCATTCCACTCTTAATTGCAGTGATGAATATCTTTGGCCATAACACCAAATTAAGCTATGCAATGTTTTGTAATACAATGCTACCTTTGTTATTTGATAGAAGGATAAATATATATAATATAAAACTATAAATGTGTGCTTACGAATTCCTAAACTAAATTAATCTTTACTTCATTAAAGTTTAACACATTGAGGGCAACTCCATATGCCACGAGAGACAATTTTAAATGAAATCAAGCACTTAAGATGGTATATAGCAGGACATGCATCACAAATGAATATGCCTCAAAACTAATCAAGGGCCCTATGTCCAATGCATCATAAGCATAGCTTTCAGTGTACAACATCAATTTAATTTTAATTAACTTTATTTTCAGCCCGTCAAATCTCAAAGATTATCTTAAAATACACTCCAAATCTCAAAGATGGCTTTATCACGCCTCTAAGATTACAATGTTGACGTGATGTCAAATAATTCTTTACCATGGCTCTAATATTACAATATAACAAGGAGAAATGAGAGAGAAACTTAATTGCCATAACATTTATTAAATTATCACATAATTCCATATAATTGCACCATATAATTGCACATGTTTAGAAAACCCAAAAGGATTTGGGTTGTTTACAATTTTTTAATTTTTTGGTGGGATTCTTCATGACGAGTGTACTTAACTTAACATATTCCTCTTGACTTAGATGTACATCCAATAATTATGTTGCCCTACTCATACTTGACTTAGATGTACCCTAGAATATTAGTACAAACATCACAATAATTGTGACAAGCAAATAGACACTAGATTTTGACACAATAAATAAATAAACTAATTGAAATTGAAAAATAAATGAATGCATAAATTACTAAAACACATTGGTATGACAACATAGGAAACAAATCAATTCCAAAATAAACTAATTGAAATTGAAAAATAAATGAATGCATAAATTACTAAAACACATTGGTATGACAACATAGGAAACAAATCAATTCCAAATTTCATTAAATGAGTAAAGATTATAAAATATGATATGAACAACATGAAGTTTAAAACTATCAATCCATTACACTTAGAATCATCACTTATCTATGTATTTAGACTAATCACTTCATAATTTAAAAACAAGATATAATAAATACAACCAAGAAATAAACGTATTTCATATGTTCGTATCTTATATTACAAGTGCACAAATTAGGAAGATGAAAGATTGTGATAAATAAGATGATTTGGTAAAATTATTGGGCTCTTGTGTGTTGCTTATTAGGTTGTCCATCCATGTTAGTGTGTTTGCAATGAACTGAAATGTATGGGTGTGTGACCAAAATCTTATGTTAAGGTAACATAAAAATGTTTAATTGCAACTAAATACACAATATTATGATTGATTTGTAATGTCGATATGTGCAATTAGAATGAAATCTTACCTATGGCATATTGAAATTTTTTCACATTAATGAATGACTAAAGATGCCATGGCCATGTAAGTACTTCCATGATGATTAGGTGTGACTCTACATATTGGTTAAATTACCAAACTTGTGCAACCATACTTTTAGAACATTATTTGTGAAATACTCATTAGCGTGACTCCTTTAGTTGTAGATTTGATCAATCTCTAGCATTTGTTAAGATCATCATCACATAATTATAAAAATAATTTGAATTATTTTGAATTTCCTTGTTAATAGTAAAATATCCATATATAATATATTAAAGAAACATAATGTTTTGAGATTATTCAATCATATCAACCAATTTGAATTGTGCTTCCAAACATATCTTCGTGTTTACTTCAAATTAACTACAATAAATATTGAAAATCTCTATCCCAATCAATTTGTATCCTTTCTTTATCGAAATCCTCTTGCTTAACAATAAAAAAACAAGAAGAACAACTCTACCAGTATAATCTATAAAGTAAGAAAAAAATATTTATCGTAAAACCCTTTCACCAACCCGTTTCCTTTAAAACTCTTTAAAAACCCAATATTTATGTACACAATTACCAAATAAGACCTTATCTTCATATAAGGACATAGTTATCCATCTACCTTAACCAAATAATAATCCCCCATCTCAAAGAAATCTCCTCTTCCATTCACCACTCACCACTCGTGAACATTTGTTGGGTACAAACCACCCTTGTTTTATATTATTTTCCCAACCATCTCGTCATAAAAATTGTACCAACATGTACATTTTGAAACTCTATCATGTTGAAATGCCTTGGAGTTTTATAGAAAAAGGTACACAATATTTGGTTCTAATTTGTTATTATTTTTCTCCTTGTTACAATTCTTTATGACATATTCTGGTATGCCTTATGACACCTCTGTTCATATTTGATATAGTGGATTCCATTTTTTCTTATTCCTTCACATACACATTATCAATATCTCTTGAGATTCCTCGAATACACACAACTAATGCATTACAACGTTTTAATGTGGTTAAACCATGACCAAGTCAAAATGGTCATTATCCCTAATAAATATTCAACGTTGGAGATTCCCTAAGCTACTTATACTAATGGAAAAATATTGTTTTTCTTAGTTGAGTAATTTCTTGTTAATATAGTATATAGTATATACATTTGTTCTTTAATTGCTTCTTGTCTAATTCCCCTTTCACCTTATCATTCTTTGTTTCAAAACCATCCCATGTCCAAGTTATTCTAGAATTGGGTTAAGGTATCTTTCATCGATTCACCTTATGGTGACCTATGAACATAGTATATATATTCATATTAAATATTGGCTTCTTGACGCTATCAATCATCTATAAGGTCACATTGAATCATATTTTTCAATGGAATTATAAATATTAGAGATAAATATACCATTCACTTTCACTAGTAAATGCACCCCAAAATGAGAATGCAATTAATACTCATTTTTTTCTTCTTCCACTTTATCTAAATGCACCCTAGTAGAATTAGCACAACCACAACAATGACTGTGATGAACTTAACTCGCATAAATAGACACTACAACATGACACATCAAATAAAATAAATTAACTAATTACAACATAAATAAACTCATAAATTACTAAACCATGTTGGTATGAATAATCATAATATGATATGAACAATACGAAAGTTTACAACTATTAATTCACTGCAACTACAACCATCACCTATCTATCTATCTTTGAGCATACCCCTTTTACAATTTAAAGACAAGGTATAAATAATACAACCAAGAAACACAAAGTGTTCCATATGTTCATATCTTAAATTACATAAGTGTGCAAATTATGGAAGATGAAAATAATTATGGAAGATGAAAATATTGAGAAAAATAAGATGACTTGTTATAATTGTTGGGATTTTGTGTGTTGATCGCTTAGTTGTCCATCCATGCTAGTGTGTTTTCATTGAGGTGATTTGTATGGGTGTGTGACTAAAATCTCATGCAACCATGACATAATAAATTTTAAGTGAAACCAAAATTTGAAATAATAGTGACTAACTTGCAACATCAAGATTATGCAATTAGGATATAAGTGTGTCTATGACATAGTGTGAAATTGCCACTCTATTGTACAACTAAAATGATCATTGTAAGGTATATCCTTATATGACTATTGTTTGTCACTATCCACTTCAGATAGATGACCAAAATTGTGCAACCATGCTTACATGATTCTTTGTGAAATTCATATAATGTGATTCCTCTAGTTATAGACTGAGTCAATCTCTAGCACGTTTTGGGATCACCATTCAAACAAATTTCATAATTTAT
>ML779057.1:346127-384092 GCA_009831015.1 Picea engelmannii | reverse complement strand
GGACTGGTTCCCCAAGATATTCACAAGAAGGTTGGCAGCACTGTCAGAGGTCACCAACCTTCTTCAGAGATGTAACCTTCTGATTCTGGCTTGCCAGAATGCCGATTAATGCAACATAACCGTTTTCGTAAAAAAAAAAAAAAGTGTCATGAGTACCGGTGTTGTTAAATGGGTAGCATAGTAATGAGTGTTGTGAAATGGGTAACATAGTAATCAAATTGTTTAAAGTGATATGTACGAGTCAAATTAATTAAAATTGTCTTAAATAAATAGTAGTGAACATAATGTGGACCATCTCTAAGAGTTTATGATTTGATATTATGTCGTACATCATATAACATTATTATGTAGAGAAAGAGCAAATGTGACATGCCGAGATGTGGTAGGATAACTTGGATATAAATTGTTAGAGATGGTCCACATAATGTCAATTTTGACTTTGTTTAAGACAATTTAATTTGACTTATGATTTATAAATATTCTAAAAATAATATTATGTTATCTGATGTAAAATTATTTTAAATAATACTAACAGTAATAAACAAATATAATAATATTAATTTAAAATAATTAAAAATTAAAAAATATATTATATTAATTTGATTTTTGGTGAAAGAAATTGATGACACCAAGATGGTTATGGCAAGGCCATAAGGTCAATCCTAATAAGATATTATTTCCAAGAAATGGTTCCTTCGGACAAGTTAAGTTTAGATCAAGTTTAACTTTGCACGAATTATATGAGGTAGGAAACATAACCTTTATGAATGTTTATAAAAATGGATGGTGAACTTAAAGTACCCCAATTACTTAGTTTAGTACATAAAGTTAGCAATGTCATTGAGAGTAGTTGCTTTCTTGGGTTAGGTTACTCCCAAGCATGTTTGGGAAAAAGAATTAAAAAAATTGAAAGATTTTTTTATAGAGAAAAAAAAATGGTATTAAAGAGTTTTAATAATAGGTAGAGTTTTAGAGGTGTTTAATGGATTATTGTTAATATTGATATTGTTAGGTATTTGATTAATTTTATGCCAATTGTGTTGAGTTAAAATCTTTAAATAACACATATTAATTTATGTTAATAGATTTTATAAAAATATCATTCATAAAGGTAAGAAAGCATTTTTGAAAAAAAAACATTAAATCCACTTTTTTTTTATAAATAACTAAATATTATAAAATGATATGATTTAATATTGATTTTATAATATTATATAATAAAAATTTGTTAATTTAAATGTAATTAAAAATAATAAAACAAACATATTATCTAAAGTTAATGTGATTCTATCCCAATGAAAAGAGATTTTACTAATGTATTATTTTTAAGAGGGTATAATATAAATGGATTTGATTGTTATTATACATGTTAGAGATTTTACTAATGTATTATTTTAAGAAGCTATAATATAAATGTATTTGATTGTTATTAGTCCCTGTTGAAGGTGTAGAGGGACTATAGCGATTGATAATTTGTTGACTTTATATTAGTTTGTGGTTTGACTATAAATTGTTGCATACTTTCTAATGTTCAAACTACAGAAGTAAAAGCATTATTTTTTATATAGTAAAAAAACCCATATATGTCATGATCTGATTGGATGATAGACTTGAGGTCTTATTGTTAGCTTCGTTATTCCCAATGAATTATATGTTGCCATATCCAAATTTTTATCCTGTACGGTACTTTTTTTAATTTGTACTATTCATATTGAAATGTTCAGATATCCAAAGTTTGTACTAATAGATTTGAGATCTTATTGCACATGGATAGTCAGTTTTCATATTACTTTGTCATCTTAGTCAAAACAAATTAATATAGTCCCCAGTGTTCGAACTATTGTTATTATGATTATTATGATTATTTTTATTATTTTTTATTTTTTATTTTTTTATTACTATTATTATGTTTGATTTTTCTTTATTATTGCATACTTCAAGAGTCTTTGTCATTGTTGTGTAAGTAAATAGGCCTGCCACACTGCATTCTTTCTTAAATTTTTGCACAGCACGACGTCCTTCGACGATTCTGACAGTCTTAAGTGTTTACGTAACAGGTCTCGCAACCTTAAATATTTATTGTACAGATGTGTTACAATATAATTTCGTTCCATTTCTTGATGTGGAATATTGTTCTTCACCGGCATCACTAGTTTAGTGGTTGATGTTTGTTCGTTGGTTCATTCCATGCTACTTGTTGTTGTTTGATTCAACTTTGCAAAGTTGAGGTCCTGCAGTTGCAGTTGGACCTCTCTGTGGTTGTTGACTAGTTTGTTGTTCTTCAACTTTGCATGTTATTGGACTTGTTGTTGCGGTTTGCAAGTTTTGGGGCTGCGCTTCTGCCATCCCTCATTGACGGGTAAGTATATGTGCCATCATTTCGTTGCTATTCCTTTTTTTCTTGTTGTTGTTTTGCACCTTGCAAGCATGAATTTTCAATGGTGGGAGTCCCTGCCTTGAAATTCTGTTGCAGAACATCTTTCTGTGTGGTTGTTGTGACCACACTATTTTCCTTGTTCTTGAACATCAATGTTCTGTAGAGAACCCGCCTTTGTCGCAGCCATGGTGACATATACAAAAGAAAACCAGATGTTCTCCTCTTATTATCTGTTCCTGGAAACCTTGCGTTTTCATATGCCAACTTCTACATCCTGGATATTATGCCATAGTTGTTTCCAAAATTACAATGCAAAGGGGTTTAGAAAACGAATTCAGAGTTGTTACAAGGGGGAACCATCCGCCAAGGTCTAGTAACAGGGTGTTGGCACAAGGGAAAACCTAGGGTTCAACCCTTGAACAACACACCAACAAAACCCTAACTACCATCCCTTTCAGCAACACCTACGAAGCAGGCGAAGTCTCACCCAAGGTAGAGACGAGGAGGGTTACAAGACTCAGGTTTTTGTAACCAAGATGGGACACAGATATGTGATTATAACACTTTTAGAGAGTAATTAGGAACAACAAGCATCAACCCATTAGTCTTGTTCACATCGTAGGTCAAACCCTGAGTAAAGATCAATGCAGTAATTATGCTTGGTTGATGCACATATTTGAGAGTTGTCTTGGTGATTGATCTTGGTGAGTAGATTTGATTTAGTTGATGATATTGATGAGACAGGTTGTTGTGATAGGTTGTTTGGATAGGTTGTTGTGAAATGTTATTCAAACGGGTTTGGTGCATGGTTGATGCACTTATTCATGGTACAGGTTGAGGTACAGGTTGGTGCATCGTTGATGCACTTGTTTATGGTACAGTTTGATTACATGTTGTTTGGTACATGTTGGTGCATTGTTGATGCACTTTTTTATGGTATAGGTTGATTACAGGTTGTTTGGTACATGTTGGTGCATGGTTGATGCACTTGTTTATGGTACGGGTTGATTACATGTTGAGGTACAAGTTGATGCATGGTTCAGGTTATTGGTACAGACTGTTTGGTGCAGGTTGATTGGTACAAGTTTACAACAGTATATCACATAGTGATAGTGTGACAGTGGTTCCATCATTCTACTTGTATACTAGGGCAGTTGGATGGGGAAAGGACAGGTGGTTGTAGCCACCTTCCGATTGTATCCGAAGAACATAGGGGGTTGTAGCCTCCTTCTAGTTGTAGTCAGAGAATTGGGGAGTTGGATATTCCCTTAGGTTGTAGCCTGAGAAACTAGGGGGTTGGAGCCTCCTTCTAGTTGCATCTGGAAAAAAAAGGAAGTTGGTGCTTCCAATGAATGTAATTCTTAAATACATATAAGAAAAGAAATTTTGTGGTTTTCTCTCACTTTGGGTTTCCACATAAAACAATGGTGTACTGTGTATGTGTGTGATTTCTCATTTGTTCCTTGTTTATTTACTCTGCAACTATTGGATGATAATGCTGCATTGATATAACACTTGAATTTATGGTGAAAAAGGATTATATTGCTCTATTATTGATTCACCCCCCTCTCAATAATCCAACAATTGGTATCAAAGTGAGGTTCCTTCAGAAAATAGTTTAACAACTGGAAGGAGATCATGGATTATTATGAGAATGGAGAACCAATGTTTAATGGTCAGAATGGTTTTAAGTATGATATGTGGAGCTGAAGAATGAAAGTATTTTTATAGGAACATGGACATTATATTTGGTTATCAGTTGTTACAGGATATGATAGTTCAAAAAGGGAAAATACTGTAGCCAAGAAGGAATTGAAGAAGAATAACAAAATAGCAATGGATTTCATCTAGGAGGATTACCTAATCCATTAAGAGAAAAGGTTGGTAAATTTTCATCAACCAAATAACTTTGAGATAAGTTACATGACATATATTCTTCACCCATCGCAGATTCAGAAAATGCCAAAGAAGATGCATATACAAAACAAGAAGAAAGATGATCATCATGTCAGATAGATTTAGAAGAGGAAGAGTATGAAGAAGCAAAAGTTGATTACAAAGAAAAATTGATCAGCGCAATTGAATATCTAAATAAATAAAGAGAAGAAAACAAGTCATCCACGAAAGAATTGATCAAGAAAAAGGAAAGTGTTCAAAGTTTCGAAAAGGATCAGCATGTCATCAAGAATTTAAGATCTCAATTAGAAGAGGCCAGAAGAATTGAAGAAACTCTAGAATATCAAAAGAAATGTTTAGAAGCCAACATAACAACACAAAAAGAAGAAGCAGAAAAGAGAGAAAAGATACCGATGGATCATCTCAAGGAAAGAACCAATGACTTAAACCAACTTGAGGAAGAGTTTGTTCAAGTAGAGATAATACTGGAAGAAGAAATAATTACATTGAAAATCCAACTTCAAGAAGCAAAGAGAACATAAGAGGTCATGAAGTCTTAGATAATGAAGAAAGAAGAAGAGGTTGAGAATCTTGAAGAAGAAGTTGTCACACTAAGAGTCAAAATTGCCAAGCTCAACAAGAACGTTGAAGAGACAAAAACATCCACATCAGTTCTAGATAATGAAGAGAAGCACTCTATGCTGCTAGAAAAGAAGAATAAAGAAAATAAAAAGAGTTATGCAGAAGTACTCAAAGGAAGGGATCATGATCAATCAAGGCAGAAATTCAAAAGGACTACACCACAAAGAAGCTCATTCACTCCCAGGTATCCAAATTTATTTTATAGTCATTGTTTTTATTGTACTAACTTTGGACATAAGGTTTCATATTGCATGGATTATAAAATAAATGTTCAAGCAATAAATGCCTATGTGGCCCCATGTAACATTGAATGTTACAAATGTCATAACTATGGACACATAGCTCGTGATTGTAGAAGCATGATCGCTACTTCCATGAAAGAGAACACTGATATAAAATATAAGAAAGTAGGTATAAGAAAACATGAAGAACATGTGAACAAAGACCAAGTCCCAGAAATCACAAGATTGGCAATAAAACGAGATGAAGAAAAATCTACAGAGAAAAAGTAGGTTTTCAGATATAGAAAGGTTTGGAAAATAAATGAAAGAAAAGAAGGACAACTAAATAAGGAACATGTTCAAGAGGTTGTAATTTCAGGTATTGTATTGAAAGTTGAATCCATAGACAAAAAGAAATAAGTTAGAGCTCAGAGAGATGATGAATATACCAATGAAGATGATGATGAATACACAATAGAGCATAAATTGTTCTGATCCATCTGACTTAGAGACTCCCATGTAATATGAATATTAGACAGGGGGAGTCTATGCGATAACTATGATAGACCAAGGAACCATCCTTCGATTAGATTTCAGAGTTTGAGAAGACATATCCAGAGAAGTCAATTAACAGAAGTACAGTTTGACATATTAATCAAGACTTCATGATAGTATAGTGATAAATGGGTCAGCATTATGGACAGTGATTTGTAAGAATACTTAGCAGGTTTGGATAGATATATAAAAGTGGACGAGAGCATCGATTCATATATTGGTCCAGATAGTGGTTTAGAGACAAAGGAACATTATCATAATGGATGATAATTACATAGGAAATGGATCAAACAATGCTAATGGATTCTAAATTGACAGATATTTTTTGGACACATGTAGTGCATACATCAATTCACATTCAAAATAGAGTAATGCTCAGAAACAACAATGACAAAACTCCCTACGAACTATGGAAAGGAAGCGCAAACAACAACCTCTAGATCGAGGTAACTCAAGGTAGTATTTTATTAATTGAAATTTATGTTGATGATATTATTTTGGATGTACTAATGACAGGTTAAGCCAGAAATTTGCAAAGGATATGAAGAATGATTTTGAAATGTCATTACTTGGAGAACTATCCCTCTTTTTGGGTATTTAGATATTTCAAAGCAACCAAGGAATTTTTATTTCTCAAACCAAGTATATCAGAGAAATGCTAAAGAGGTTTGGAATAGAAGATTGCAAACCAGTTATCACTCCCATCTAAACCAATTGCATGTTGAGAAAATATGATGATTCAAAGTCTATAGATCAGAGGCAATACAGGTCAATGATTGGTATCCTACTATATGTGAAAATATCCAGACCAGATGTAATGCAGGAAGCTGGACAGGTGGCACGATTTCAAGAAACACCAAAGTAATCACATGTATTAGCAATGAAGAGGATTTTCAAATATCTTAAAGGAACATAACAGTTTGGATTATGGTATCCAAAAGGAAATGATCTATCACTTATTTCCTAGAAAGATGCATTTTGGGCATGTTGCATTGATGACCGACGAAACACCAATGGAGCAACATTCTACTTGGGTGAGTGTTTAGTATAATGGCTAAGTAAGAAAAAATCATCAATATCTTTATCTACAGTCGAGGCAGAGTATATTGCAACAACAACATGTTGTACACAGGTTCTATGGATGAAAAAAATTCTGATAGATATACAGGTTGAGTATGATGGGGCCCATTCCAATATATTATGATAATAAAAGCACCATCAATATCTAAAAGAACTCGGTGATGCACTCCAAGATGAATCACATTCCAATCAAGTATCACTTTCTACGGGAACATGTTGCAGAAAATAACATCAGAGTTGAATATATGGGCACAAAAGAACAAGTGGCAGACATCTTTACAAAATGAATTCCATGGAAAGCCTTTGAGTATCTTCACTAGAGACTCGGATTTATTTCTAGTCCAAAATGAATACTTTTGAATGCTTATCTTATATGTCTTAGATGTACATGAGGAAGCACCATAAAGAGGACAATTCAGGTTGGGATATGAGACGAGTCAGTTAGGGGGAAAATACCCGAATGGAAATATACCTTTTCCATTGATGACAAAGGGGGACAGATTTTATCAGATGCAAAGGACATAGGAATGGTTCCAAAGGGAGCTTTGGTCATAAAGACACATGCATGGTTCCAGGGGGAGAATGAGTGATATGATTTCATTATTGCATCAGAGTGTTGATATCAATGCCAAAGGGGGATATTGTTGATTAATTGGGTTGGTTGTCATTGATGTCAACCCTTGAAGAAATTACGGTAGCAAATTCTAGTAGCACAAAGGTTTGGGTAATGGACCCAAGTTTGTTTGATGTATAATGGTATGCGTTTTGGTATATTTGCAGGTAAGACTATTATAGATGAATAGTACATTTCATTCCATTTTTGGTGGTATGTGGAACATCACATAAATCCTCATGGTTTAAGAGTTATGGCCTTACGAAGTTGAAGGACCCTCATATGATTGGCTTGAAGCCCCAAAAGGTAAAATAAGTCAAAGTGCTTGCAAAGAATAAATTATTTAAATAATAAAGTGAAGTGACAAAGTCAAACAGGATTATTTAAATAATAAAGTGAAGTGACAAAGTCAAAGAAGATTATTTAAATAATAAAGTGAAGTGACAAAATCAAAAAGGATTATTTAAATAATAAAGTGAAGTGACTATTGGAAGATTGATTGTTATCATTGATGTCAACCCTAGTCATTGGTTGTAGTCATTGATGTCAACCCTAGCCATTGGATTTTGGACCCAACAGTTGATCGAAGTAGATAGACATAAAGAAAATTAAACATGCAGGTACAACACCCATGGATGGATAGTATAAGTTATGCCGCTTCCGGTGGTGTGTGGAACGTCACGTGGATCCTCACAATTGAAGAGAAATGAATTTTTGAAGATGACAATGTGAATTGAAGAAAAAATTACATGTCAACCCTAATGTTAAAATGAAGTGACATAAAGGGTATAAATACATCTCAATATACATTCATTTTTCAACACACACAAGTTTGTTGATGAATAAGGAGATATAAGTCGAATTTCAGAGGAAATCTGAAGTAAAGAAGGTTGAATTTCAAGGGAGGATGAAGTCTTTTAATGATGTGTTCTAAGTCATAAATAGGTGTTATGGGTAAAACAACCATAACGTCTTCATAGAGAATCCAAATTAAGTGCGACCAATTTCATTGGAAAGAGTACCTGTTGTAGTTTCTTGTGTACTAATTTCAGAATTTTATGTTAAATATTGAGTGGGGGGCATGATGTACAAGTTTGCTCTCCTGAATAAACCATAATTGAATAAGGTCTACCATTTTCTCTATAACTCCTTTTCTACGAGGATTCAAGGAGTGAAGATTGGAGGCGTTTTAGAGAATACATTGAGTTATATTATCTATAGAATCAAATTATTCTAAGAAGTGAAGAATTGCAAAAGTTGAAAAGGTCTCAGGAAACATTATGAGGTTCTATGTGATGGTTGGTTGATGGTGGTAATTTAATGTAAAGTTTTATTATCTCTCTTATATTCTTGGGTGGAAGTAAGGGGCAATGATGGAGAGGTCAACCCTCTCTTGATATTGGAGGATTGTATCTTCCTTTTGGAGTTTTATCCCTCGTTTTATATTTGGAAGATGTAGTAGTCTGAAATTTAACTTGATCTAAAATTCAATATCTTTTAATCATTATTTGCATGTGAATTTTTAACTGTTAACCATCTTTGTAATGCAAAATTAAAGAACATCCATCAAGCACATGAGCACGTAAACATGTAAGCAAACCATCTATGAACAAGAATTGGTAACAGAGTTCACCAGACTTCTTGGCTACGTCTCCGGGTCCACTCCAACAGTGAGACCGCTCTTTAATTAATCTCAAATGCTTAAAAATTAAAAAGAAAATGCTTACATAAGAGCTCCCAAAAACCAACTTTCAGATCTGTGATTCTGGGCAGAAACAAACATCATAGGTGGCTGGAAAATGTCATTATGCAACTTCTGACTGTAAACTCAAGTATGCTTGGCTCACTCAAATGGGCTCTGGAGGCACTTTTCTATTCGGCTACTCTAATGAAGAAACAATAAGCATATTCAGAATCCCCTCGAAATTCTGCAACTTTTGAGTATAAAGTCGACCTATTTCTGAGCAAGTTGCCTGGGACACCTCCTGGCATGAATTCCAATGTAGCCTCTGCATGTCAGATCCGTACAGTCTCAAAAAGTGTGCCAAATCCTCTTCTGGAGGCACTTTTCTATTTGGCTACTCTAATGAAGAAACAGAGAGCATATTCAGAATCCTCTCAAAATTCTACAACTTTTGAGTATAAAGTCGATCTATTTCTGAGCAGGTCGCCTGGGACACCTCCTGGCATGAATTCCAATGCAGCCTCTGCCAACTCCTCCCTGCCTCGTTTTGTGTGCCTAATTAAATAAGCAGAACAACTAACTAGTTCGCCAAACTTAGCGAACCTCCTCCAGATTTGGCGGTAACCACCAGATTTGGGAGAAATCTGCCAGATTTGGCTGAATCCGCCAAACTGTTGGGATTTTAGAAGGTGACACGTTTCATGCTGACGTCGGTATCTGTACTGTTGACATCATCAGTACATCCTGTTAACTGTTTGACTTTTTTTTCTCTGTTTTCGAAAAACTTTAGAGTGTCATAACTTCTTCATATGAGCTCTGTTTGAGAAAGTAAATATATGGTCAGAATCAGGAGAATGAGCCAGACGCAATGGAGTTGGTTTCATCCAATTATGAAAACTTTGTGTTTTGAGCATTTTCTAAGCCTAGGGACCCTTCTGAGACTTCTAGGTCATTCCTAGATCCTCCTTTTCTGCATTTGAGTATTTTCGAGCGGTTTTGGATCCACCTGGATCACACCTCCCCACTAAGAAGCTTTTGGACCACAAAAAGCATGAAATCATTCAGAAAATAAGTGAGGACATGCTTGTCTCACTTGTCCTGTATCACCTATCCATTCCTCCTGGAACCTATACATCTGACTCAACAATACAACAATCAACACTACACTGACATTGTTAAGTACATTAGTCACATTCTTAATCACATCTTCATTCAACATTGTCCGACCCAACCACATACTGTTGATGAGTAATAAGTTGAATATAAACATTGAACCTTTGAACGAGATTGTACCCAAACCATGCTGACTTTTAACCATAGAAACACTATCAACCAAAACAGGTGCATCGTAGTGAATTGACACTTCCTTTTCATGTTTAGGATTCTTTTCTTCCTTACATTGTATAGACATAAGTGCCAAATTCCGACTTGCATTAACAACCCTTTTTAATTGTTGTGTAGTGCCCAATGATTTGTCACTTATGAATGAATGTGAATGCACTATGTACTCAATTCCTTCTTTAAACAAGTGATACTGATTATGTTCTCGATAGAAGATCGTTTTTCTATCATATAAGTACGGACTACCCAACACAATTCCACAGCTATCTAGTGGGACCACATCAAATTCAACCTCATCTACAAACTTATATGTAATTGAAAACTTTAGATCACATTGTTGTGTTACTTGTAATCTTTTATCTTTTCATACCCAACCTAATGGATAAGGTTTCTTGTGTGGTTTTGTTGCTAATCCCAATTGCTGAACTACTTCTTTTAAAATAAGATTAACTTGAGTTCCACTATCTATGAGTGTGTCAACCTTTGTTTGTTTTGTAATCACTCTTATATGAAACAATGCATTCCTCTTTCTATCCTTAGAATTGTCATCATCTTTAGAAGTAGAAGCACATGAAGAACCGATGTTAGCATCATTATCAACAATAGATTTACCTTTCACACCTACTATTGTTATCTTTGTTTCATCCTCGGAATCTGATCCAAGGTCCTCAACAATAACCATGGTTGTTTGCTTCCCCTTCCGATCCTTAAACCACTTCGGTTTCATTTCAAGATGTAGCTTCCAACACTTTGCCTCTTCATGCCCTTGCTTTTGACAATGCGAGCATGTAGGTCTCTCATCACCCTTGTTCATTGTAGATGCATGTTTAACTTTCCACTTTTCCTTGTCTTCTTTTGCTTGAACGAATTCAGCTGAAGAAACATCATGAACACTCTTCCCTTTTGACTCAATGTGAGTTGCTTGAACACATACCTCATCAAGTTTAGTTGGATTAAACATCAATATCATATGACGTAAATAAGTATGCAATCCTCCTATATATTTGAAAAGAGTTTCCTGAGTGTAGAGAGGTATACCAAGTACCAATACTCTTTTTCAAAATTCTTGTGTGTATTCTTGCACACTTTGTCCCTTACTTTGTCTCAAATTCTGCCAATCCATCATAGCTTGCTACATATACCCTAATGGATACAATTATTTTTTAAGTGCTGAAGTGAACTCATACCAAGAGGAAATGATTTTTCCTTTTGTGGCAAGATCCTCTTGAGATATTCTCTCCCACCAAATGAGAGCAGTGCCTCCAAGTCGAAGAGAAGCCAACTGAATTTTAACAGCATCTTCAGTAAACTTTTGAATCCTACAATAAAATTCAATTTGATGGATCCAATTATCCAGTTTTTCAACATTAAGCTCTCCATTATACATAGGTAATTCAAACTTAATATCAAGCTTTAAATGATGCATATTAAGATCAACTTTTGTTTTTTTCTTTTCAAATGGAGAAGGAATAGAACCATCAAGAAAAGATGAAGAAGTTGGTGGGGTTTTAGGGGGTTCTTCATCACCTCCTTCTTTTTTATCTTTTGTATGAGATGGTCCAACTTGTTCACCTTTCTTTCGATCTTGATAGAGATCCTCTAACATTGTTTGCATTCTCATGAAAAAATTTAGAAATTCCCCTTCAGAAGGGATAGAAGAAGCTGCTTCTTCTCCTTTTGGTGAAGACATCCTTCCTCTTCTTGAACCAATCTCTGGATCAAAGTCTTCAATTTCTCCTTCACCACGCTGAAGCTTGGATCTTGTTAACATCAACTCACAAAGAAAATGGTTAACCTCACTCCGATACCAACTTGATCTAAAATTTAACTTGATCTTAAATTCAAGATCTTTTAACCATTATTTGCATGTGAATTTTTAACTGTTAACCATCTTTGTAATGCAAAATTAAAGAACATCCATCAAGCACATGAGCACATAAACATGTAAGCAAACCATCTATGAACAAGAATTGGTAACGAAGTTCACCATACTTCCTAGCTATGTCTTCGGGTCCACTCCAATAGTGAGACCGCTCTTTAATTAATCTCAAATGCTTAAAAATTACAAAGAAAAGGCTTACATAAGAGCTCCCAAAAACCAATTTTCAGATCTGTGATTATGGGTAGAAACAAACATCATAGGTGGTTGGAAAACCTCATTATGCAACTTTTGACTATAAACTCGAGTATGCTTTGCTCACTTAAATGGGTTCTAGAGGCACTTTTCTGTTCGGCTACTCTGATGAAGAAACATAGAGCATATTCGGAATCCCCTCGAAATTATGCAACTTTTGAGTATAAAGTCGACCTAATTCTGAGTAGGCCGCCTGGGACACCTCCTGGCATGAATTCCAATGCAACGTCTGCTTGTCAGATCTGTACAGTCTCAAAAAGTGTGCCAACTCCTCTTCTGGAGGCACTTTTCCGTTCAGCTACTCTGATGAAGAAACATAGAGAATATTTGAAATCCTCTCGAAATTCTGCAACTTTTGATTATAAAGTCGATCTATTTCTAAGCAGGTCACCTAGGACACCTCCTAGCACGGATTCCAATGCAGCCTCTGCCAACTCCCCCTAGCCTCGTTTTGCGTGCCTAGTTAAATAAGCAGAACCGCTAACTAGTTCGCCAAACTTAGCGAACCTCCTCTAGATTTGGCAGAAATCTGTCAGATTTGGCTGAATCCACCAAATTGTTGGGCTTCTAGAAGGTGACACGTGTCATGCTGATGTTAGCATCTGTACTGCTGACATCATCAGTACGGCTTGTTGACGGTTTGACTTTTTTTTTGCTGTTTTCGAAAAGCTTCAGAGTGTCATAACTTCTTCATACGAGCTCCGTTTGAGAAAGTAAATATACGACTGGAATTGGGAGAATGAGTCGAACGCAATGGCATTTGTTACATCCAATTCTAAAAACTTTGTTTTTTGAGCATTTTCTGAGCCTAGGGACCCTTATGAGACTTCTAGGTCATTCCTAGATCCTCCTTTTCTGCATTTGAGTATTTTCGAGTGGTTTTGGATGCAACGAGATCATGTAGCTACCTTTGGAAGTCATTACTTCCCTTGAACAATAAATATTGGTTATTTCTCATATATTGTGCATGGTGTATTATGGTGTATTGGTGTAACTCTTCTACTATTGTTCATTTCTCATTGGATATAATTGAATATATAATCTTTTTGAAGTATAAGTTTAAATTTTTTTAAATTGTACTTGATACCGATTCACCTCCCTCTCAGTATCATCAATTGGTATCATAGCCGGTTGCCTTCAGAACAGTTTAACCACTGGAAGGAAAATCCTGAGTAGAGATGGATGACCATGAGCACATTCCAAATGGGATTCAACAATTTGATGGAAGAAATTATGCATACTGGATTGATAGATTGAAAACTTACCTAACATATTTGGGAGTAGAAATTTGGTACTCAGTTGTTAATGGCTATGTAATCCCAAGGAATGCTCCAACTGGACTAAATGAGAAGAATATTATGAGTTGTAATTCAAAAGCCCGACATGTTATTCTAGGAGCATTGGAACCAACCATTTCCAGCAAAGTGATGGGATGAAGCACTGCTAAATAGGTATGGGACAAAATCAATAGTATCTATGAAGGTGATCCAAAAGTTAAGTAGGTCAAGCTTCAACGACATAGAGGAGAATTTGAAAATTTGAATATGGATGAAAAGGAAGATATTGCAACCTATTTTCTTAGAGTTGGTGAAGTTTTTAATGCTATTAGAGGATTAGGTGAAGAGCTCAATGAATCATTGGTTGTACAAAAAGTGTTGAGATCACTTCTGTTGAAGTATGATGCTAAGGTCTCCACCATTGAAGAAACTAGGGACTTGACCAAAATGAAAATGGATGAATTACATGGGTCTCTTATAGCATATGAAATGAGAACAGGAACAAAAAGTGACCAGCCTTTAAATCCATAAAGAAGACAAAATACAAGGATAATGACCTTGATTAAGAAATAGAAAATTTTGTAAGAAGGTTCCAGAAGGAAAATGGAAGATACAAAGGTAAGTCTCCTCTCAAATCATTTAACTGTGGTAGAATATGACATATTGTTGAAAACTGATACTATAAAAAGAGAAGTCTCAAAAATAAAAATAGAAGTATCAACAATAAAAATATCTTCTACTCCAAGGATGATGACATATCCTCAAATGAGAGTGATGAAGAAGATAATGATGGAGGAGAAGTCCTCTTCATAACCCAAGAAACCTAGGATGATGATCACAAGAGTTTTAAATGAGAAGAAATCATTTCTGAAGAAGATTCAGATGAAGAAACCAACCTTGATTCCTTTTGGGGATACAAAGACAATGTAGAGAGTGAACACGAAGATGAGAATCTTGAAAAGCCGAAGCATGTTGAAACTGAAAATAACAATCTTAGAAACACAAACATAATACTAAAAGGTGAATTGAGTAGTTGTGAAGAATATAATTACAGTCTTGAAAAGACCATTGGTATCTTGAAGGAACAATTAGAAGATTATGAGAAATTGAAAGCATAATTGGATCACACAAAAGGGGAGCTACTAGTGAGAATAGAAAAGTTTAAGAAGTTTGAAAAAAAACATTGAAAAATTAGATGCGATCCTTAGCAGTCAAATATCTCCAAATGAGAAGACAGGACTAGGATACAACGACAGTTTGAAGACAACAAAACAAGAGAAGAAAGATGAAAAGGATGAAAACAACACTCTAGAGCAAGTTGAACAACAAGATAGAAGACTAGAATTCAAAAGGAATGAGACATCAAGAATATCCTCTCTCATCAGGTATGAAAGAAATCATTATGAAGGAAACTACAAAATAATAGATCATGAACCTAGATGGACCACACCACAAAGAAGATCACTTACTCCCAGGTATCAAAATTTATTTCTTGGACATTGTTATACTTGTGGAAATTTTGAATACAAGGCAATCAATTGTAGAATCAATGAAAGGAATAACTACACAAGTTACATGAATTTTGAAAATAGTAGATATGGAAATCTTCGTAGACCTGTCAACATAAATTATAATTCATTTGACCTATTAATGTATCAAAATAGTGTATGCTACAAGTGTAATAATATTGGTCACAAAGCACAATATTGCAGAGAGATGAAGGAATATAATCGTATGCCAAATGTCCCTATACCAACTACAACATGGAAAATGAAAGAAATTCCACACAATGAAAATTGTCGAATAACATTGGTCGCTAAAGAATGGAAGAAAGAAGATGAATGGTTCATAGACAGTGGGTGCTCATCTCATATGACCAGAGATCAAAGAAAATTTGTTAGCTTGAAGAAAAAGGGTGGAAATATTGCATTTGGAGATGACTCATCTACCAAAATACTTGGAAAAGGAACTTTAAAGCTTAGAAATGAAAATGTAAAAGCAAGAAAATTCCTATTAGTTGAATATCTTAAGTATAATCTTCTCATTGTATGAAAAATATGTGATCAAGGATACACTCTTATGTTTGACTCCCAAAAGTGTAAAATCATAGAAAAAAACTCAGGAAGATTGGTTGCAACTGCAACAAGAAGACCAAAAACATGTACATCCTATACATGAAGAAGAGAGAGAAGACAAAAGCCACACAAAAAGATTCCAAGGAAGAAAAAGTCCCAAATACCAAAAATAAGGATGAAATATTATTGAGTGCCACATGTTCAAGGGAGAAACCCCAATGAAGAAGGTCACCTTTTGGCATTGAAATCAGGGGGAGCAACCCCACTCTTTTCCATTGATGTTAAAGGGGGGAGAGAAATTGGTATCATGCTGACAGGGGGAGTATGAGTGTTTCCATCAATGACAAAAGGGGAGATTGTTGGAAGATTTCTTGTTGTCATTGATTTCAACCCTAGCCATTGGCTTTTGGACCCAACAGTTGATCTTAGTATATAGACATGAAGGAAATTGAACATGCAGGTACAACACCCATGGATGGATAGTATAAGTCATTCTGCTTTCGGTGGTATGTGGCATGTCACGTGGATCCTCACGATTGAGGAGAAATGAATTTTTGAATATGACAATGTGAATTGAAGAAAAAAGTACATGTCATACCTAATGTTAAAAGGAAGTGACATAAAGGGTATAAATACATCTCATTATACATTCATTTTTCAACACACAAAATTTTGTTGATGAACAAGGAGATATAATTCGAATTTAAGAGGAAATTTGAAGTAACGAAGGCCAAATTTCAAGGGAGGATGAAGTCTTTTGGTGATGTGTTCTAAGTCGTAAACAAGTGTTTTGGGTCAAACAACCATAAATGCTCCATAGTGAATCCAATTTAAGTGAGATCAATTGCATTGGAAATATTACGGGTTGTAGTTTCTTTTGTACGAAATTCAGAATTTTATGTTAAATATTGAGCATGGGCATGCTGTACAAGTTCACTCTCCTGAATAAACCAAAATTGAATAAGGTATACCATTTTCTCTATAACTCTTTTTCTGGGAGGATTCAAGGAGTGAATCTTGGAGGAGTTTCAAAGAATACATTGAGTTATATTATCTATAGGATCAAATTATTCTAATAAGTGAAGAATTGTAGAAGTTGAAGAAGTCTCATGAAGCATTATCAGGTTCTATGTGATGGTTGGTTGATGGTGATAATTCAATGTAAAGTTTTATTATCTCTCTTATATTCTTGGGTGGAAGGAAGGGGAAAGGATGGAGAGGTCAACCCTCTCTTGATATTGGAGGATTTTATATTCCTTTTGGAGGTTTATCCCTCCCTTTATATTTGGAAGCTATAGCTACCTTCGGAAGTCATTACTTCCCTTGAACAATAACTATTGGTTATTTCTAATATATTGTTCATGGTGTATTATGGTGTATTGGTGTAACTCTTCTACTATTGTTCATTTCTCGTTGGATATAATTAAATATATAATCTGGTTGAAGTATAAGTTGTAAATTTTTTTAAATTGTACTTGATACTGATTCACCCCCCTCTCAGTATCATCAGTGACAAATTCAAGGAGGATTATTTAAATAATAAAGTAAATGGAGAACTTTCTAATTATGGAAAGTGGTTATAACAAGGTTAACCCTAAAATGAGGAAAATGAGTTTAGTGGTCAAGTGGCTATTGGATACATGGACAAGTGGCAAATTCAAAAAATTTGGACATAGGGGACTATGTAGACAAAGTGGCCTAGAAGATGCTTCTAAGGAAGCTACTTGGAGAGTATAAATAAGAGGCAAGGCTCTCTCATTTGAAATACACTTGAGAATATTGAATATATACAGGTGATTGAGGTAACCAAAGGATATCTAAGCCTAATTTCAGAGGGAAGGTGAAGTAAAGAAGGCCAAAATTCAAAGGAGGATAAATTATTTTGATGATGCTTTCTAAGGTATGTTATTTACAGGTCATCTCACCATTTTCACAATAATGTTTTTTATAGAATGATTAAAACCATGAAATTGGGAGTCCATTGAGAAAACATATCTAAGTATCTGTGGTACGAATTTCAACTTCTGGGTTGTTGTATTTTTGGAGTTACACTCCGTGGAAAATAGGGTTTGTGGCTAGTCTTGAAACTAGTCTAAAACAAGTGTTTCGAGTAAAAGAGTAATAAATTATTCATAACAGATCCAAATTCCATAAGAAAAAATGTGTTTTTTAGAGTACAATATGTAGTATTATGTGTACAATTTTCAGATCCATACAACAAATATTCCGTGCGGGGCACGCTCTACAATTTCTCTCTCTAGAATAAACCAAAATTCAACAAGGTATGCCATTTTTTTATAACTCTTTTTCTGAGAGGTTCCAAGTAGTCAAACCTAGAGGAATTACATAAAACAAACTGAATAACATTGTATACTATTTTCAGATCTTTATTCATTATAGGTACATAGTTATGATTATTTCAAGTTAGGGTTGTTGACTAATCCAAAACTAGTCATATGAAAGTAAAGTAAAGTTTGATGAAAATGCTAGTCTCTTGTTGTTAAAGTTAAGGAAGGTTTCCAAGTATGTGATCATATACACTAGGTATATTAAAGATTTAAAAATCAGATTTGGATGATGAAATTGATGAGGGATTTTGTTTGAGGTACATGTTGGGTACATGGTTGAGACAAGCAGTTGATGAGTTGGCACATACATGAGGTGTATAGTTGATGATGTTGGTACATATTGATGAGTTATAGTTGATGAGTAGTTGATACATGATTGATACATACTTGGTACATGGTTAGAGGCACTTGTTAGTAGTATTGTTGACACATGGTTTATGGATGATGTAGCATACTTGTATTGGTATATTATTAGAAACACATATTGATCTTGGTGATGATTATGAGTTGTTGTGTTATGCTTGGTTGATGCACATATTTGAGAGTTTTCTTGGTGATTGATATTGGGGAGTATATATGATTTGGTTGATAAGATTTATGAGACAGGTTGTTGTGATAGCTTGTTTGGACAGGTTGTTGTGACATGTTATTCGCATAGGTTTGGTGCATGGTTGATGCACTTATTCATGGTACAGGTTGAGGTACAGGTTGGTGCATGGTTGATGCACTTGTTTATGGTACAGGTGGTTACAGGTTGTTTGGTACAGGTTGGTGCATGGTTTATGCACTTTTTATGGTACATGTTGATTACATGTTAAGGTACAGGTTCATGCATGGTTCAGGTTATTGGTATAGGTTGTTTGGTGTAGGTTGATTGGTACAGGTTTATAGCATTATATCTCATGATAGTGGTTCCATCATTCTACTTATATACCAGGGTGGTTGGATGGGGCAAGGATAGGTGGTTGTATCCACCTTTTGGTTGTAGCCAAAGAACATAGGGGGTTGTAGCCTCCTCCTGGTTGTAGCCAAAGAATTGGGGAGTTGGAGCTTCCCTCAGATTGTAGCCTGAGAAACTAGGGGTTTGGAGCCTCCTTCCAGTTGCAGCTGGAAAACAAAGGAAGTTGGTGCTTCCAATGAATGTAATTCTTAAAGACATATAAGAAAAAACATTATGTGGTTTTCTCTCGCTTTGAGTTTCCACATAAAACACTGGTGTACTGTGTATGTGTGTGATTGCTCATTTGTTCTTTGTTTATTTACTCTGCAACTATCGGATAATAATGATACATTGATATACCACTTTCATTTTATGGTGAAAAAGGATTACATTTCTCTATTACTGATTCACCCCCCCCCCTCTCAATAATCCAAAAAATACAACAATGTATTTTCTTTCCCACAAAGGTTGTTTATGTTTGACTATATTTGTTGTATTTCTCCTTGATCATTTGCATAGGTTTCATAAAAATATACTATTTTTTCTCTCACTTTTGTTGGCTTGTGTCTTCTTATAGGTTATCCTTCACAAGTCTCATGATGGAGTTGGAAACTGTGACTAGCAAGTAGAAACATCGATTAAAATGTGTGATCTCTTGCTAGCTAGTATTTTTTATTACATAAACCTAGGGAAAGTTATATATTCTATCATGTTTTGTTTTAGTATTGGTTTTCGAGTCTAGGGAGATCAGTCTGTATCTGCATAGACTGATTTTTCTGATAACAATGAATCTTAGGAAAACATATTTGGCTTCAATAAAAGCTTCAAAATATGAGATCCAAAATCCCTTTCTAAGTATTCGTTTTATATATATATAGAATAGAAAAGTGTTCATGCAAAACTGGTCATGCAAATCATTTCTTAACTTAAATTTACAGAGAACAAAGAGTTGGATATTTTACATTTTATTGAACATATCCCCCACATTGAGTAAATAATTCATTACATAAATCAATATGGGGAAATAAATCTTGCTCCCTAGGTAATTTAAAAAAAATAATCTCATGCTCAAACCATTTGGTGTACTTTTATATTTTAAGAAAAGTACACTTCAGTTGAGTAACTCTACGAACTTTAGTGTTTAGAAATATCTGAAGATGGATACGCTCCAAGAAAGAAATACTCTTGACCTCTCTCTCATGATTTTTCACATCATCTTCAAATTACTTCAAAACATGTTCAACTAGAAGGAAACCATCAGGGGGGATGAAGTTCAAAATCTTGCAATGTATACTAGTATCTTTGATAAGATCATAAATTTTGATACTTGTGAGCCACTCCTAAATCTATTTATGTGACTCATGTGTGAGATTCTTTCCCAATAATTGATGGCCTGTTATATCCCATTACACTTAGTCTTATTTAGCAAACTGATATGATGATCCTCTTGACCTCTTATTTTCTGAATCTCTTCAATATAGTTCATCTAGCCATGAAACTTGCCTTGTTTCTCTTTCTATATTAGGTTTTATTTATATATAATATATGGTTGTACACTTATATTATGTATCTCAAACAATTTGGAAATAAATTCATTTTTTATTTGATCATTAATTTTATCCTCTTCCAAGAATTCTTGAATGAAATTACTGACCATGTCCTATGAAGCCTTATAGTATTTGACTTGATTTTCGAGCAAGGAAATCTATATTCCAAGGCTCTAAATATCCTTTTCTTTAGGCTTAACCTTGTCCATGGTATCATAAGAGAAAATTATCACAACTGACAATATATCACCGAGTCTAGATTTCTTTGTGTCAATCATTTTTTCTTTAGTGGTACATAGGATAGAAGTATCCAAGTCCACTCTCTTTCTCTTCTGAGTTTATTTTACTATTTCCTACTTTATCTTGTTGTAATTTATCTATTCTAGTTCAACAACGTCTTCTAGAGGATCTAGAATTGGTCAATCACCCTAGGATAAAATATTCTCCAAACTTCTTGGAGTGTCACTTGCTCCAAAAAAGGATCCTTATCTTTATCTCCTACTTTATGAATGACAAAATCCTCCATGGTTAAATCATTGAAACTTCTAGGAGGTAGTGGTGTCTTCTTTGGTGGATGTTTTTCATGAGTTTGTTCTATCTATTATTATGTCTCATTAGTTGTATTTACTTTATTCTTTGTTGATCGAGATACTTCTTGTAGGAGACTTTCTTCTTCCTTCCTTTTCTTCTCTTCATTCTCCTATTTTTCCTTTTCCTTAGCTTCCAAACTCTCCTTCTCTTTTCTTTCCCTTTCTTCTAATTTGTGTATTTACTTTATTCTTTGTTGATCGGGATACTTCTTGTAGGAGACTTTCTTGTTCCTTCCCTTTCTTCTCTTCATCCTCCTATTTTTCCTTTTCCTTAGCTTCCAACCTCTCCTTCTCTTTTCTTTCCCTTTCTTCTAATTTGTGTTTCTATTCTTCTTCTTTATTTCTATGTTCTTAATATTTTCTTCTCTATTATTCTTCTTATCTTGTCTTCTCCTCAACTTCTAATCTCTCCTTTTCTTGTAAATCCTTCAAATAATTTTATTTCTAGCCTCAACTTTAGCTGCAATTCTCTTGGATTCTTCTAAAATCTTAGCATATACTTCAACTTTTCTTCTCCTTTTTTCTTCTTTAGTATTTTCCCGCAATTCTTCTTCTTCTTCTTTTTTCCTCTATTGTTCTACTTTTTCCTTCAACTTTGCCTCTTATTCAAGTTGATCTCCTCATCTCTTCTAGCTTCCTCAACTTTCCTTTGCTATTATTATTTAGTCATTTTCCTAAATTCTTCTTCCTATTTCTATATCCTCTCTTGTTCTCTTTTTCCTTCAACTGTGCCTCTTCTTTCAATATGATCTCCTCAGCTCTTTTAGCTTCCTTAACTTTCCTTTCCTTTTCTTCTTCTTCTTTCCATTACCTTTATATTTCAACCCTTTTTTTCCTAACTGCTTCCATTCGATCACTCAGGGTCATACTATAGAAGAAAACAAAATGTAGAGACATTAATCTACATTGAACATCCTCCCAATATCTTGCATATTCAAATGGGATTTTACTCTCCCATTGCTTGTGAATGCATGGACATGCCAAGGAAATAGTTTCACAATTTTTAGTCACAAGTCCAAAAGGATGATGCCTTATGAATTGTTCTTAAGGGAATCAATACTCCAACATAGTCTTGGCTTCTTGTCTAGCATTTTTGGGATTGGATAAATTATAAAGTCATAAAATGAAATTGTAAGGAATGGAAATATTCTTCTTAGAATCTTTGAGTAGATAATCCTTAAATCCTTGTAGTATTGTATGATATGCTATCTCACCCAAAACAAGTATATTAGGCACATATCTTGGTAATAAGTGGAGAGTTGCAGTAACACCGTATATCTTAATATAGGAGTATTACTCCTATATATACACATTTCCCAAACATTTGGTTAACTTCATAGCTTCTCTGGTTGACCTTAGAAATTCCTTGTAGAATATAAGTTGATAGATAAGGGATAACAAGAAATCACATATCTTTGCATACAACTTGTTGTATTTGTTTTTCTAAATTAATTGATGATATACATGCACTGGGGGTTCATAAATTTTCCAACTCCAGTTTACACCAGGGAATAGTTTAATTGTACAAATGACATATATGAGATAAGAGGCCATCTAGAATGTGGGTACTATCCTTGATTGAGCCTTTTCCTTTTATACCCTTTCTATCTTTCTATTTAAAGAATGAGAAGAAATAGCTACCCAATTAAATACATGATCTATAATGACTACTATGTAGGCCAATGGTAACCAAGCATATTTGAAATATGTACAATGTTTTTCATGATACAACCTAGCTATTAGATCCATTGTATACACATAAGGTTATTTTAAATTAGTGATTGCATATATGCCATCTGACTATCTGACAAACCTATTATCCTCCACCCACCAACTGGATATGATTTTCTTGGTATCACGTTCTTTGTTGAACTACTCAAAAAAACCTATAATCATATGTACCTCTACTTGCAAAATTTTATAATATTTCTTCAATTCATATGTTAGGTAGGAGCATGTGCACAATACCTCCTCATTCAATATGGTCCTATTCTCTACATATGCATGAGAAGTTATCCAATGAATAACCTCTAAGAAAGGAATGATTAGTGTTCTTGTTGCAATATAATGGAAGTGACATTTCATTATATTGATGAAAAATAAATAATATCCCCCCTCATATGATGATCACTCAGGGGACTATGTCGTGGTATTCTTCTTCCTAAAATATCTTGTGTAATTATCCCCATCCTAGGAACTGGAGTTGTCGACCAATATGTGATTTTGTGTCCTTGAAAATAGGTCTCACTGATTATGTATCATGCCTAACTATTTTAATAACTAGGGTGTATTCTTCCTGAGAGGTTTCAACTTCGATATCTCCCTATTGTGACTGTTTTGTATGATCAATAGGCCTTCCCCCTTAGGGAAAATTTCAGCATTTTGGTTGAAGCCCTCCTTAGGGGCATTGTGTTTGTAAGAAAGAAGAAATTGAGAATTACAAGATAAACCTTATCAAAATGTATAAACTTTCTATTCCTAACTTAAACTGACTCCAAAATGAGATTTCCAATGATTTTTTAAAAGAAGTATAGGTTCACTTTACTTTGAAGACATAGCTTACAAGGTTCTCTTTTTTGCAACTCTTCGCCTAAAAATGCATTACTCATTGCCATTGTTGAAACAAATTTTGTAGAAATGTTTGTAGCTAGAGACGCATACTTGAATGAATAAGAGAAGATTCATGATAATAAGATGCAAGGGCATTAATTCAGTGGAATCACAGATGGACCATGATTTTATCATTTAATGAATGTAATTATATTGAAGAACATTATAAAGTATAATGCACATTGTCGCATACATGAGATTATTGAAAGGACTTGACTGTCCCTCAACCCTTTCCTATACACCTAGTTCTTGCATAAATCATAAGATATGATGAGTGCAATGTCATATTCAATGCCACAGGGCGTGGTTGTGGTGTGAAGTTTCATTTTAATATTTATTTGTTTGGATTGAATTTTTTAAGGAGGTAAAATTGATCATAATTTAGTTGTCAATTGACAGTGAGGATAGTTGTCAGTAGTTTCTATTTATGAATGCAGGTTGGTTCATCACCAACATTTACAAAAAACTATGTCACTTCAATAACATGATATTGATGGTCTATAAGGGGGAAGTATTTCACTTTTTCCATATGTCTTTGGGTATTGGGACATTAACCTATTTCCTTATGTTTAAGGAAGATGAGATTTTAGTCAATTAAAAGTAGTATAGGTCTTTCTACAAGATCAAAAGGTGATTTTAGTATCCATAATGTCATAGTTTAGATTACAGATGTTGAATTATGTACTTTTAAGTATAATCTAGCCTTAGTTCCATACATGCAACCAAATACTACCCCATTGCCACTAAAAATTTCATTTATTGAGAATGCGTTTATATATTATATATGTTTTTATTTCTTTTATTAGTTAAATCATTTAAAAAAATAATGTTTTTTTTATTAATATATTAATTGATTAGTTTTGTTTTTATTTATTTTGTTAATTAAATTATTTAAAGAAATCATTTTTTTTATTAAATAACTATGGTGATATAATAATAGTATTGTGAAAATTAGTTTGGAAAATATATAGCATGTGTTAGTCACAATCAACCTATCAAAACACCTATTATGTATCATCACAATCACTTTGGAATAGTTTTTATGATAAGATGAATATATTTTGTAACATGACAATCACCTATTATGTGTCATCACAATCACTTTGGAATAGTTTTTATGGGTTTTGAAATAGCTTTTTTTATGATAAGACGAATATATTCTGTAACATCACATTCACCTTATCTTATGGGATTTGGAATAGTTTTATGACTAATCGGAATAGGCATGAAATAGTCATATACATGTATCTCGTGGGAAAATAATAAGAATAGTGTTGTAAGAATTGGTTTGGAAAATATAGATATTCTGTGTTGTCACAATCAATCGATCAAAATACTTATTTTGTATCATCATAATCACCTTATTTGACTAATGTTAAAACATTTTAGTTAAAACACTTTTTATGATTACATAAAGAGATGAAATAATCATATATATTTATATACAAATATTTTGTGTGAAAATAATGATAATAAAATAAATATATTTTATTGAAATAATAATTTTAAAACAAATATTATATTGTCACAACATATATGATGATGTCTTTTTAACATTCTTTTATGTTAATCCATTTACAACATAGTAATAAAATTAGAAGATATTGATTTTTCTTATATGAAAATTTGGTAAAAAATTCTACAATATGGATCATAGAACTTTAATTTTAACTCTAAATTTTATCATTCACAAAACCCCTTTGAAGATAACTATAGTAACCAAAGACATCTACTTTTTGACAAAAATAAAGTCGATCTCTTTTTAAAGGACTTAAAGACCCGATTAAATATTCTATCATATACAAAAAATATTGAAGATATCTATCATAATTTTACAACCACCCTCTATACCTCCATAAAAAAATTCTCTATCGAAGCTTTGTGTAAAAAGAAGAATAGAATTGCTAACCCTTGGTATGATAACAAGTGAAAACTTTCTAGAAAATCCATTAGAGATGCATGTAATGAGTATTTGAAATATGATAAGATTAATAGATACAAAGCCATAATTAAAAGGAAAAAAATGCACTACATAAATAGAAAGTAAGATAATCTTTTGCACCTTTATAATCTAGATCCAATGAAATTTTGGAGGAAAATTCTGACTCATAAAACTAAAGAAAATACTATGATTCCACTAACAGATTGGAATTCCTACCTTAAAAATATTTTCGAATATCGTAATGTCATGGACAAAATTTCGAAAGTTTTTGTAGAAGATGATGTTTTTTTTATATAAGACATAAATTTTGGGGATAAGTGACTTGCAAATGAAAAAGTTAAGGACATCGACGTCTGCTAAGATGAAATATTAAACATTTGAGGGCCTATTATGACCTCACACACACAAGCTCTTCAATTTAGCAGTCAAGTAGGGATTCCCTAGACATTGGACTCAAAGTATCATTGTAACTATTTTTAAAAGTGGGGGTAAAAGCAATCCCTCTAATCATATAACCATTATGATTAGCCCCATTTTATCCATGCTATATGACAGTATTTTGGAAAATAATATAAGCATATGGCTAGAAAGCCATGGAAAAAGAGCTAAAGGTTAGGTCGATTTTAGAGGTTATCATTCAATTGTGGACCACCTTGTCATGCTTAGGATCATTGTAGAAGAGTGTTGCAAAAATAAAACCAATATCCTTTTTTGTTTCATTGAATTTAGGAAATATTTTGACATTGTTCCTAGGACCAACCTTTGGAATAGGTTAGAAGATATAAAATTTCCCTTTGGGTTGAGAAATACTAAGGTAAGGTTGTATGAGAATGTGATTTCCAAGTTTAGGAGCATAGAGGGTTGGTTAGAAGAAATTAACTAAAATACAGAACTCAAGCAAGGCGTCCCTTATCTCCTATCATTTTTGGCATTTACATTGACGAGTTAGAAGATTGTTTGGAAGCCACAGGTTGTGTTGGAATAACTCTTGATAGTATAGTAATAATACTTATTCTCTATGATGATGATATTGTTCTTATGGCAAGGAATATCTATGACCTTAGCAAGAAAATTAGAATCCTCAAGGAATTTTTCTCTAGTACATGTATGCTATGAACATCGACAAAACGAAGGTTATGATAATTATTTCACTAAGATCACCTACAATAATTTTGTATATGACAACAATATCTTGGAGGAAGTGCCTTCATACAAGTATATTGGATTTGATATTCATCACATTCTCAATTGGAACTATAACATTGAGAAAAAGATAAATGGAGGGTGGAAAGATTATTATGGGCTTGAAAATAATTTTAAATTAGCATACCTTTGTGTTAGAAAAATAGGACGGTGGAGAAATAAAATAAAACAAATGCGGAAACAAAACACAGAAGATACACAATACAATAGAGACACTGATCCAGATTATTTTTGGCATAAAATGAGATCGGAGATATAATAAATAAATGCACAGAGATATCATAAATATTCAATAATATAACATAAATGTATCAGAGATGCAACCATAAACACAGATATACAGTAATACACGATTTCTATTAATGAAAGAAATGTACATAGACTGTAAAAATACAGAGTGAAAGACTCGCTATAATGGTGGTAGCTTATCTCTGAGAAGATATGTGACGACTACTCGCATTCGCAAGAAGATGATTACAATGAGGCTCCAAAGGCCTTTTTATAATAAACAGTAATTCCAAAAACCATAGACATCCAAAAACCTAACCCTAAGATATGAAGCGTCAAAAGTCATATGGGTCCCGTTTGGGTAAGTTAGTACATCAACTTCCCAAGGTCGTAACTTTTGCATACGATCTCTCTTTTAGGCGTATGGTATCTTGTTGGAAAGGTATCGCCGAGGAGATTAATTTTGGGGGATCAATCATGCCTTTGAATATTATTTAGAACCTCGATCTCGAAAAAACTTCATTTAGGGCCTCAAAATGGCCCCGGAAGTTAAAACCTGCTAAAAATAGTAAATTGTCAAAATTGCCAGAAAACTGTTTTGAGCTAGTCCGAAAAGGTGGGTGGCCACTGATATCCAACTAGATTAGACACAGGTTTATGTGGTTCACCGAGTGTGGGCTACGTCCACCAGAGAAATTGCCAAGTCCTTCCTTTATTATTATCCAACAAATGAAGGGATACAACCTACAACAAACCTGATGTAACTTCCTCTTCTTTCTCTCACAATTTCCTATCTCAAAATACCATATTTTCCATAATGCATAGCCACAATACATTTCCCTCATAAAACGGTTTCCTTCTAGGGAAAAAAACACTAACATAATTTATACCGTTATATCTGCGACCTTATAATAAACGATCCATATTTACAAGGAAATTACAATATACATTTACAAGGAAATTTTTCCTTCGGGGGCTTCACCCCTAAACCCCCACTGGGGGCCCGCTTTCCCCCAGACCCCACAGAGGGGGTAACCCCCCTCTTAACTCCCTTGCATGGAAGCGTGTAAATACTTCTGGGGTGTAAATACTTCATGGGGTATAAACACGGCTGAAAGCAAAAGACCTCTAAATCAGGAAGATAATCATGCTCCACAACCAACAATATACCACTTGGAGACTGATCTCAACAAATCCATCACTGTTTTATATGATGGAATCAGAACCTTCTTGGACCAGGAAAATTTCTCATATTCATCTTCATTCTTGAAGACCAATTGAAATTGATCAGGAACTTAGTTTCTCCCTGGTTAATCCTTTTGTTAACATATTTGCAGGATTTTGGCTAGTGTGTATTTTTTCCAAATTCAAATGTCCATATTCCAAGGAAGATTATATGAAGTGGTACGTCAACTATATATTCTTAGCATTCGAATGGAAGGCTAAGTTCTTTGCAAGATGAATGACACTCTCACTGTCATAGCACAACCTTCTATTCTCCTGCTTCTTTCCCAATTCCTCCATAAACCTCTATAACCAAATCATCTCTTTACGAGCCTTTGTAGCACCAACATACTCTGCCTCTGTTGTTGAAATTGTAACAACCTTTTGTAATTTCAAAATCCAACTTACTTCTATTCCACCTATAGTAAAAACATACCCTGTGGTGCTCCTCCTGCTGTCTTTATCACCTGCCATATCTGAATCAACATATCCCTGTGGAAAAGTGTCTGAACCTCCAAAACATAATGCATGAGTAGTAGTATCTCTCAAATACATGAGAATCCACTTTACTTTCTCCCAATGTTATTTACCTAGATTTTTCATATACCTTCTCACAACTCCCACTGCATGTGCAATATCTGGTCTTGTGCAAACCATTGCATACATCAAGCTGCCAATTGCTGATGAATAAGGGATCCTGGACATGTATTCTATCTCCTCATGTGTTTTGGGACACATTTCCTTAGTTAATTTGAAATGGATGGCTAAATGTGTACTAACTGGTTTTGCATTATACATTCTAAACCTCTCCAACACCTTCTTTATGTACTCACCCTGAGACAATGTCAATTTGTGATTTTTTTTATCTTTGTTATTCCCATACCAAGGATTTTCTTTGTAGCACCCAAATACTTCATCACAAATGAATTAGCTAATTTTTTCTTGACCACATTTATATCTTGCATATTAGAACCTGTAACAAGCATGTCATCTACATACAATAGAAAGATAATATAGCTTCCATTTTCTAGCTTTTTGAAATAAATACGGTGATCAGAATGACATCTACTATAACCCTGTTCTTTCATAAACCTGTCAAACTTAAAATACCATTTCCTTGGAGATTTCTTTGTGCCATACAATCTCTTCTTCAAACTGCATACCAAATTCTCCTTCCCTTTGAACTCATACCCCTGTGGCTACTACATATAAATCTCTTCCTCCAAATCCCCATGGAGAAAAGTTGTTTTAACATCTAATTGTTCAAGATGCAAATCTTCTACTACCACAAAACTTAAAATATTCCTAATTGAATTCATTTTAACAACATGAGAAAATATTTCATCAAAATCAATACATTTATTTTGTGCAAACCCCTTTACAACAAGTCTAGCCTTGTACCACTTTATTCCTCCATCTTCTTCCTTCAATATGTAAACCCATTTATTCTGTAATGCTCTTTTTTCTGCAGGAAACTGAAGCAAGTCCCAAGTATGGTTATTTACCAAGAAATCCATTTCCTCTTTCATGCCTTGCTCCCACTTCTTTTTGGTGTCTACATGCATTGCCTCTTCATAACATTTTGTTTCCCCAGAATCAGTCAACAATAAATAATACAATGAAGGAGAGTATCGTTCAAGGGGTATAATTAACCTGGTATATTTTCTAACAACACTTGTAGGTGTTTGAGGTACCTACTGCTCCTGTTGTTGTACATTTTGATTTTCTGGTTCCTTTGGAATTTCTTTTTCAGTGATCACATCAAGCACTTTGTATTCTTGTTTTTCTTTTTCCTGTTTCTTTCCCCACAAATGATCTTTGTACATGACCTTATCATTGAATATGACATCTCTACTCCTAATGATTTTTTTATTTTCATAATCCCATAAGTGATAACCAAAATCATTAACACCGTATCCAATAAAGGTACACTTCTTGGATTTTGCATCAATCTTTGTTCTATTTTCTTTATCAATATGGACAAATGCTTCACAACCAAAAGTTTTCAAAAAAGAATAGTTAACCTTTTTTCCTGTCCATACCTCCTCTGGAATTATACTATCCAAAGAGCTTGAAGGTCCCATGTTTATTAAGTAAACAACAATATCTACATCATCTTCCCAGAACTGTAAGGGAAAACCAACATGCAATCACATACTCCTTGCACACTCCATGATTGTCCCGTTCATCCTTTCTGACACGCCATTTTCTTGTGGTGTTCTTGGAAATGTCTTCTCTTTACAAATCCCATGGTATGAATAGTAATCATAAAACTCCTTGTTTCAATATTCACCTCCATTATCTAATCTGAGACACTTCAAACTTTTACCTATCTCATTCTCAACCAAAGCTTTCCATTTCTTAAAAGTATAAAAAAAAATCAGACTTTTGTCGAATGCAATAAACCCAAGTTTTTTTAGTGCATCATCAATAAAAGTAACATAATAATGAGATCCACCAAGAGATGATACCTGAGATGGTCCCCATACATTTGTATGCACAAGTTCTAAACTTTCATTCTTCTTTTCTTTTCTGACTTTGAGAAATTTGACTCTCTTATGTTTTCCATAAACACAATGCTCACGAAAGTCCAAATCAATTTGTTTAAGATTTGGAAACAAATTTATTTTGTGAAGTATTTGCATTCCCTTCTCACTCATGTGTCCCAGCCTATGATGCCACAGTGTTGTATCCACTCCTGTAGAATCTAAAGAGATAGAAGAGTCAGTATTACCAATACATAAATACAATGTACCTACCTTCTCTTCTTTTTCTACCACCAATGATTCTTTGATGACCTTCCACATCTTATCTGTAAATATGGATATACTGTTAGGAACCAAATATCAATATAGCATAGAAAAACCCCCTAATAAGTACTCAATGCCTTGAAAAAGAGAGAAATTCAGATAATAAGCCTCTTTCAAGGGGAAACCTCCTTATGCCCACATAAATGTACAATTCCAAGATGATTCCAAATGAAAATGTATCCTTGGTATATATAGGAGACTAGGAGGTATAATTACAACTAATGGAATAAAGTCGACATAAATAAAATAACATTACTACATATATATGACTGATAATGCAAGCCAGGGTTGTCTAATTGATTCATGGAGGTTTAGTTCTTGCATTTGGAAGACTGTATTTCTGAGCATTAGTCATTCGGTTTACTGAAATGCCTTGTAATGTGAAATATCTTTTACTTGTTGAACTCCCTAGAGAACTATTATGGGGAATAAATTTAAATATTTCTTAGACTTTGAGATTTTTGAGTATGATATTTTTGGAGTGTTCTCATCATATTCCTTTTCAGTTTTAAATGAAATTCTCATTTAAATTTCTCCAAAGTGACCAACCCCATTTCACTCTTTTTCTTTTGAGAAAATATGGTTACATCTTAGGCTTGCATGTGTTTCAAAGGGATTCTATAAAGCATATATTTATTTTTATATTGAAACCTTTCTTTATATTTTTATTGTTAAGAAGTTGCTTGGTCCATTTCTAGGAAAATGTTGCACTCAAGGAGAAATATAGTTATCAAGAACCATTTTATATAAAACTAAAGCAATAAAGGATTTGCGGTTTTTTGTTTAGAATTCTCCCATTTGACAGTCCAGTCCAAGAACATCAACTACACATTTCATAAAAATAGAGAGGAGTACCACCTCTTAAAAACCACAGGGGGGTTTTTCCTCATGATGTGTTGTTGATATATTGAACAATATGAAATTCAAAAGTGCCTTAATCATATTTATTGAGTCATGCAATGACTTGAATGTTGGTTTTGTTCCTAGATTGATTCTAAGGCTCAAAGAATAATGTCAGGCATCACATGTTTAAAATGAAATGTTTTTATGAGTTCTTTTTTCTACCTTCAGTTTTATGAGAAATAATCTTTAAATGAAATTAATGATAAGACAGTATGGAGGCTGTATCTCATTATTTGAGTCACAATTATAGTGTCAAATGATGTAGAAATGATTTACAAAAATGTGAAAACAAATTCAGGTATAAATTACAGATAAGTCTCACCTTGTTTGCAGTAGAAGAAGAGTAGAAGATGCACCCTTGAAAAGAGATAAAAATGAAGTAATTCACACAGATCACAGGTCTTGTTTTACTCACAATAATAGAGGAAACGTTGTTACTGAATGAACTTCTGATATATATGATCACAATAGATGTAGTACTAAATTGTAATCATTCACTCTTCAAGAACTATAGAAAGAAATTCAGAGAAATGGAAAAACAAAGGAAACGCATAACTCAAATTGATCGAAACTTAGAATATCTATCTGCACTTGTATTGATATTCAAAATGGTTTCTCTTTTACATTCTTCAAGAAGACCCCCCTTGAATAGATCTAAAACCTATATATTTATACATAAATTGTCTGAATTGAAAATCATTGTACTTCCTACAATATCTGCCTAAAACAAAAATACAATCTGAATGAAATAACAACATGCATATAGTGTTGAGATGTGTTGGCGCTTCATCTGCCCCTTCATTTTCTCGCGAATGCGATCTTTTTCCTTTGTTATTTAAAATAGGTACACATGTTCATTAAGGCCACCACAATCATTTTCCTTACTGTCTTTTCCGTTTGATCCCATTTCAATTTGTCTCTTCGAATGCATTCACCGGGATAAAGAATTGCAGTTGAAGATGGGGGGGGAGGGGATAATTAGACAGGTATTTCAGCGTTGGCTCATTATGGGATGGATAACAGTTACGAAGAAGAGTAAATTTTCATGAATAGGATGATGTGGGGACATCTTCCTAATAAAGAGGTGGGATGAGTGGATGCAAGAATGTAGGTGGTAGGGATAGACAAGGTAAGTGACGTGTAGAGTGTGATAGGTTGGAGGGTGAAAGGTAGAGTGGGTGGAGGAAGTGGATGTTGTGTATGTTTTTTCATTTTCTCCCAGCTACACTCACTTTTCTCTGCTCATTGCATTGGGTGCAGATGTCCATCAATGCTACCACGAATCTTGAAGGATCAACCCTTTCATTTAATTCAAAGGTGAACATATTATTTTGTATTTGTGGCAGCTTCTCCTGGATCTTGTTCACTTCTTTGATGGTGAGCTGATATTGTGAAATTGGATTAACCAATAATTCATTGATTTTGAGTAAATCGATTTGGTTCATCTGTTGGATGGGCGGATTAATATTTTCCTTGTTCTTTATGGAGCTTTGATGGTTCATTTCTATTTCAATCTGCCCCAATGCCTCTGAGATATTATTTCCTTCAAATTCAATCAAATTTTTATTTAATAAAGACAATGCCTCCAGACAAGCCTCTTTTGCATCTCTGGAAATTTTCTTGCCTTCTTCTAGATTTGTTTCTCAGGATTTTAGGGCCATTTCTCCTTTTACTTGTTCAGAATGTGAGAGAGGGGTAAGACCAAGGATATTATCTCTCTGCTTCCATATGATAACTTCCTGAAATTTAGAATTGGATGCACTTGCTTCTTTTTCCTTGACATAAATACTTTTTAGAGAAAGGTTTACTACGTCATAGCATTTATGAATAGCATCTACTTTTTGATAGAGCTCCTGGTGGGAAACTTCCAGCTTCTCATTGATTTTTGATTCTTGTGTTTTGAAGGCAGTAATATCTATTGTTTTGTTCTCCATTAGGGTCAATTTGGCCTGTAGTTGCTCAATCAAATTGCCACGTTGAGTGATCAAACCTTTGCTGGTCTGTGAACTTTGGTAGGGAAGATCAAGGCTATCATGTAACTACTTCATTTGATGCTGATAACTAGCCCTGATTTGTTCAATGTCTTGGTTCATTCGACTTCTAACAGTCTGTTATGTACTATGTATCTCATTCTGCAATTTCTCTACCAAGAGGCATTTCTATTGCAGTTGTTCGGTTAAATTGTCCACTGACCATTGATTGGGAGTGGAAAAAGAACCTAGTGAATATGCAACTTCCTTTGAAAACTTAGGATCATCTTGATCTTTCCCATCATACACCAATATTTATCTTTTGGTGACTACTCCATCCTTTTGGTGAGATTCTCTTTTTACAATAGTTTTTCGTTTCTTACTGAAAAAGAAACATGAGGGAGGCATCTCTCCAGGTAAGATAGGAGTAAGGTTAGTTACATAAATGATTTTAGAACTAGGATTTCCAAAGCTGGTCTATAAAGGAGTTAATGATGTAGTAGGAGAAATAAGTTTTGTGGAATGTTCCTGTCTTGTTGTATTTGGGGTTCCAACACAAGTAGTTGGAGTTGAATGAGGAACAACTCATTCCAGATTCATGAAAGATTCAAACTGAGATAACACTTGTGGATCATTCAATCTTGACAATGATGTTTTTATTTCTTGAAACAAATTTTCTGGACTTTTTGGGACTTCTTCAATTGTGTGATTAGTGGAGCAACTTGGCTCAGATCTCGTGGTTTTAGCTTCCTGTGAAGAAGGCGGGGGTTTTGAATCTCCTTGCAATATCTTCGGTAGACTATTTCGTTTATGATTTTGGAAGCTGAGGAAACCAGCCTATTGGTTGGGGGCAGAGTTTGGAATCTTCTTTGAACTTACTCATAAGATCTAACTCCCCTGAACATATTATCATAAGGATAATTCTCATGGATGTATCACTTCATGTTAAATTGAGCCAAATAATTTTCCACTATCTTATGTGGATCATGCTTCTTGAATTCAATGTCAACTAATTTGACATCCTCTAGGGTTGCGACCTCAACTTTAGAATGACCAAAATCTAATAATGCGAACATACCAACTTGAATGGGAAAAGTTGGCCAAACCTTTTTTTGAGCTACTTTCAAATCCTTGTTGATACCGCCTACTATTGTTTGGTATGCCACTTCTCTGGATACCATCATGTCATGTAAAAACTGTGGGAGGGCACGAGGAGGAACAAAACAACCAAATAATCTAATGTAGGAGAAATTTTCCTCAATGAACCACTATGCAAGTTTTCCTAAATTCCCCATAATTTTTTTTGAAATCATGGGTGGTAGGTGGCCATAGATAGCTATGTGAACAGGTACCACTATGTTGTGATAAATTTCATCAAACAAATCTTTGTAATTTTCTTCCCATAATTTGGAGTGGTAGAAATATATTGGCTCAGAAATGGTCAGGGTCCAACTCCAGTTCATCAGGGGGAAAGGGTTCATGAAACAAATGGTGTCCATAATATATGCTGACATGTACAAAGGAGCAGGTTTCCCCTTTGAATTTGACGATTGATACTCAAGAATTTCCTTGGCCAAATTATCATATAACATTTTATCCCGATTGAAGGTATAACCCTCCGCTACTTCATTCATTATGGATACCCACTCAACTGAGAAATTAGTAGGGTTCTTCTTCCCAAACAAATGAAATAGCATCATGGCTTTATATAACATATGAGCATATAAGGATGTCATGGCATACATACCATGAGTGTCGGCTCTGAATTTTTCGGATGTCCCCACCAGGTCTTGATTATATCATGACCATTTCTATTGTATTGAGTGCATTCTCTTCTCTCAAAATCTAGAAGAAATGCTACATTGTAAGTATATTTAGGGGTAGGGGAAAGCTTGTACATTACTTGTAGATTCTCCAGTTAGAAAGATATGACGACAATCTGCTGGTGGCTGATGATACTTCTGGTTTGGATGTTGACATGTTCCAAATCCTAATTTATCATGTCATTTTAGGGTATAATTTTGGGCCATGCAACGATCTTATGCATCTCTGACTGTGCTATCATTCTAATCTTGGATGAAAAGGACTCATCGTATTTGTTAGCAGATTCATCTGGACAATTAATAATCTCATGCTCTAAGATATCAAAAACCTGCTTCTAAGACTTAATGGCATCTGTAACTCATGGAGTTGTGTCTGATAGAACATTTGCATTTGGATTGGAATCATCACCTAATGCATCAAGATTCTTTGCATCTTTTTGTGGCGCCATAATCCTTAAGGAAATATAATTATCTTACCTGTAACAAGAGAAGTCTGTGAGCTCTACACTGAATACAAAACTGGTAATTGCAAATGGTAAAATGATTTTGAAATTCAAAGTGTTTTATTAAAAACGTCTATAGATCTTCATATAGATATACTAACAAAGAATTTATTAAAAACTTAATGGAATTTATTACCTCGTGATTCACAATCTTTATTTGAAATCATTAACCTTAATCAATCATAAATGTAATTAATACTTTGATGGTTGTGCATTCAGAAGTTTTGGATGTGACAGTATGGAAATCTCTTGAAGTTTGAACTTGTAGAGTGATTAATTAATACTTAATCATGATTAACCTAAGTTATTACATGTTTTATTAACCCTTTAAAACACTTTTTACTTTTAGTAATTATTGTAGCTCAACACTTTGATACTTCAGAGGTTCATGAACTTGATTTTGTTAAAACTCTCGAAGGGCGATCTCTCAGATTGGCGTGACAGAGATGATGTCATTGTTGATCGTGTGTTAAGAAAAGAGAGGTGCTCTGTGTCACTTTAAAACGTGTGAATCATTTGTTGTAAATGCCAAAAATAAGTGCCATGTGTCAACCTAAGAGAAATATTTAAAAGACACATGTCCCTTCGATGTGTCCGTAATTCCTTTAGGAATTATCATGAGTGGTTATCTTCGGGACTTCAGAGGTTCGGGATTTTTTTTGTTTAGCTTTGTTGGAACATCCAAAGCGCAGAGCTCTGAATCTACTGTTAGAGACTTTCTTTTTAAAACTCAGGAAACTTCTAAATTTCAGAGATCATTATGATCGTTCGATCAAAGTAAGGTAACTCATCGACGTTAGATATTGTAAGCACCTTATTGATAAATAACAACCATTGGATTTATTTTAAGATTAAAAGGAAACTTTTTAAGTTTTTTTTATTTTTTGGGTAAAATGTTTATTTCTAAGAGGAAAAATATAAAGTTCAAATCTCAAAATTATACGTGTTCTAACATAGGCTCCATTTGGGGATTGTGGTCACTTGTGAGGCGCGAAAGAACAATATACCAAGTTCCTTTATTGGGTAAATTGAGTCATTATTGCTTTCTGAAAAAACATTTTCTAGTTGTATTTAAGAATTGATCATACATAGAAAAATGAAATTAACCAAACCTCAAAAACCTTCGAAACATACTTAATGATTGATCTCAAGTTAGGCTATTTCAAAGTTCCTTTTCCTAAAAATGATTGCAAAATTGTTTAATACAATCAAAATAATTTTAACTAAAAGATGAGGCTTCGACTGACTTTGTTTTCTTCAAGGTTAAGCAGATGTAACATATTTATTTAGGGAATACCTAATTGGTTTAGGATGCAAATATCACTGGAAATAGAACTATGTTAAGAACCAAACATCAATATAGCATAGAAAAACTTCAGGAAAGGTACTCAACGCCTTGAAAAAGAGATAATTTCAGATAATAAGCCTC
>ML779057.1:308453-340358 GCA_009831015.1 Picea engelmannii | reverse complement strand
TGGCCTAAAGCCGACATAAATAAAATAACATTACTAATCTAAATCACAACTAATGGCCTAAATCCGACATAAATAAAATAACATTACTAATCTAATATGCCCCAATTAAGTGGTAATGAGCCAATATTAGGGCTTAACAAACTATATAACAGAGTATGATGTATGGATATGCATGACAACCTTACATATATCATAGACATTGCTTCATTGTCAGCATGCTTGTTCAGTACCCCGATGAAGTTATCTACTTCTCCCATCGAATTTCCTTTCACCACTTTAATTAACACTTTTGTATTTTGCTGAGATGGGGGAAATCAAATTATGAATTTCCTTTCACCATCTGTCTTGGACAAGATGGGGACAATCAAATTATGAATTTCCTTTCACCATCTGTCTTATATTTTAGTATTTTGAAGTGAGGGAAATCAATTTGTATGTAACATACAAGGGATGATATCTGTTTAAATTCTTTAGATTGAAAAGAAGGTATGTCAATAGTTTTAAGAATATTATGAAACTAACTTTCTACCAATTTTCAATACACCTTCACCTATAGGTAATTTTTTTATGGCATTTTTAATATTTTCAGGGATCAACCTTGAGCGAATTAGTCAGTTTAAAGTCTGATATCAGAGCTAAAATGATCAAGATTATCCTAGACATACTTTTTCAATTAAAATCAAAGGAACATAAAGATTTTTGTCTAATATTGTTTTGAAAATATGTTTTTAAGTGTTCAGAGTCAAGGTAAGTTTCTTTCTTTCTATGAAGACTAAAAGAAAATAAGAATGGATAAAGAAAATTTGAGGTGGATAAGAACTTGGGGATAGGTAAAAATAACCAAATCAAGGATTCAGAGGGTTTGAAACAAAAAATCCTAATCCTACACGAGTGTGTGTCTTAAATTCAGACTTCTTTTGAGTTCATTTATTATTATTATTATTTTCATTTAAGAGATGGCTTTAGAATTTATCAACAGGACACTTCAAGTTATAATCTTATACAATTTTTATTTTTAGGTTAGGTGATAATATTATCATGAGAAAAAATGCCTTCATCTTCATTTCTAAAAGAATTTGTAAATTTTATTTGAACCATAAGAAGAGTAAGGACTCATTCCTTATTTTCCTTTTGAATTTTCAGCAAGGCAGATTCTTTATTTATCACATGTTTTTAGAGAAATCAAATGCTTGAAAGGCGAGTGTTGAGTTTTTATTTATCCTTATCTCTTGTTCAACAAGATCTATTTTGAAAAAGGAATGAAATATAAATATCAGATAATCCTGTAAAATATAGATGATATGTGATAAATATGTTTTTATTTTTCGTTTTAATGAAGTCAAGCAATCATAAATTTATTAAAAATATTTACAACAAATGATCAAATGACTAAGATAAGAAAAGAAAATTTGAAAAATTAAAATTGCCAATGTCAGTCTTTTTTTTTTTTTAAATAAAAAAGCGGAACCTCTTATATTATCACTTCAAAAAAGGGTTACAAGTGGCACGCAGGTGCCAGCTGTCCTGCCTATGTAGGAAACCAGGACAGTTGTCCTGCCCATAGTAGCATTCACAGGAAAAGAGTTCACTACACCACCCTGCCCGTAGGAAACCAGGGTGTCCATTCAAAATTAACAATAGTCTGACTGAGCTAATTCTTATAGTTCTAATGCTAACCATACTAACAGCTACAGAGTTACCACTCTGGTAAACGAATGCATAAAAATATTTGGAATACATGCAAGACAGAAGAAAACCTAATCCCTGGAGTGTGTGTGAGCGTGCTTCGCTTCTCCACTGCTGGCTGGAATGGCGAATGGCTGAAAGCAGGTTGGGCATTGTTGCCGCGGATTGGTTCTGGAGTAGGCCGCGTAGAGCATGCCCAGGCGCTGGCTGACACGGACTTCTCTGAAGAGTTGGTCATCAACCAGGTTTCGAATCTCGAAAATCAACTGCAAATGCTCCGGGTGCAGGAGGGGTGGCGAGGGCGGTGTCTGCGGCTCTTTCTTATTCTCCCTGTGTCCCAACGCCTGTGTGTCCGTCTTCAATTCTATGGGACTATTCGGTGGCTCCTCCTCTACCACGTAGGTGTCGTGCTCGCCACTTTGTGTTGCGCAAGGATATGGACCTCCTGTGAAGCGGGGCAGAGCTTCTACTGCAACGAAGCAAGTCGGGGGATCCCAATTGTCGGGTACAGTAAAAAATTTTCTCTCTGAGAATTCTGAAGGGAGTTCCATGTCTGGGTCTTCTACCACGAGAGTTCTGGGGGGCGAACCTGCTGCTATGTTCGCCCGATGTCGTCTCTGCCTAACCGCTCTCACTGCTCGTTGAAAGTTCCTGTGTTGTTTTCTTCTAGAATCTCCAGCGTACCAGCCCGCTCCCCTATGGGGCTTCCCTCTCAGCCTCGGCATAGCAGGAGAAAGGAGAAAAGCTAGAATGCCAACAACACCGTAGCTGCACCACTGCACAACAAGATTCGAACTCACTCAGCGATTTCCGTCAATGCTGTTAGAGGGACAAATTATAATGGCTACCATTAAAGCCAGGAGCTGAGTGCTCTGGCTTCCCGTGCTGCGAAATCTCATGCGAAGCCCCATCAAAGAACGGAGGCCGACGGAGGTAGTGCCATTCATAAATGGCTGTGTGTGTGGTGAGATCCATTATAAATGGCCTCTCCCATGCCGCCTCCATGTGGTCCCTCTTGCCCGCATGTCACCCCATCCGGGACTGGGTAATCTTTGTCGACCAGGAGTTGACAACGATTGTATAGAGCAGAGGAGTCGTTGCTTCTAGCGTCCCAAGTTATTTGTTCCATCTTCGTTTTTACTCCCTCATTTGCTAGGTGATCGGCCACTCCGTTTGCCTCCCTTTTAACATGGGAGGGTATAATACTGATATTATGCCCAAGAAGGATTTTGAAGTCCTCAAGGAGTCCAGCGAGGCGCCATCTGGGGGAGATTTTTTGTGGATTTCCGCCATGTAGGATCTTAGTGATTAGTTGGATGACGATTTGTGAGTCCCCTTCTAGGATGATTGTGTGGTTGGCTAGGGTTGCTGCCTATCGTAGGCCCTGTAGTGAGCCTGTCAGCTCTGCAACATTGATTGTGGTTTCTCCCAAATATCTTACAGTCAGCATTAGAATTTCTCCTTTGGAGTTTCTGATCACAGCTCCATATCCAGCGGGTCTGGGATTTCCTTTTGAAGCTCCATCAAAGTTAATTTTTATAAAGCCAGTTGGAGGGGGGGACCCGTTGGTTGGGCTGGAGAATCGGTGCTTGGGAGGTCTGGCTGTTGCTGAGTCTTTTAGGTTGAGTTGCCAACTTTGAAGGATTAATGCCTCCTCCCGTTTACATTCCTTATCCCAAGGTTGCCAGTGCTTTCTTCTGATTGTTTCTTTGATGAGTGTGGCGGCTTTATCCCAGGTTGATTCTGTTGGGGAGTCCTTGGAGTGGAAGATTCATTTATTCCGCTCCTTCCATATCTGCCAAAGAATGAAACCTGGGAGGAGTTGCCAGATGTAGTTCAGGATGGGGTTGTTGTAGGTGATTGAGTCCCAATTTTCAAGAGTGTCCCTGATGCTGCCTCTCTTCTGGTTGGATTTGCGCATGATTTGTGCCCCCTAGTCCCAGATGATTTGACTATAGTGACAACCATTGAAAATATGCTCCTTGGTCTCCTCTTGGGATTGACAGAGAACACACATGGATGGCCCAGTGAATCCCCTTTTCCTGAGGTTATCCCAAGTTAGAATTCTTTTATGGATAATTATCCAGAGGAAGGTGGAGACTTTGGGCCGAAGCACACTGCTCCAGATCTTGCTCCAGATGGTGTCCGCCTCCTGATTATAGTGATTTCCATGTATGCGATAGGCTTCCTTTACCGAAAATTTTTCTGAGGCTAGATGGCCCCATCTAAGAATGTCGGGTCCCTCCCTCCTGGGGATTTTCCTGCAGCTAGCCTCTTGGAGCCAGGCGGACAAGTTTAAGTCTGGAGGGGTGCCAAGCTCATGATTGGAAGTCTTCCATTGCCGCCAAGTCTTCTCTGGATCCGTGGGTTTCCAGAATTCCTTTACCTTTGGTAAAGGAGGTTGATTGAGGGATAGATGAAGGGGTGTGAGCTCTGCCAGGTCCTTTAGAGGTTTGAGTTGTTGCCACGAATCCTGCCAGAACCTTGCACTGTCTCCGTTGCATATTTCCCAAAAGGCGTGTTTTTGTATTATATCCTTATTCTGCCAAGCTGTGTTCCAGATGTTCGAGCCCTGGATTTTGACATTGTGTCTGATTAGCTGATCCGACTGCATGGAGGGAGCATATTTGTTCTTCCAGATTTGTGCCCATAACGCATCTAGTGTCTTTATCCACCTCCACCATATATTGGCTCCCATTATCTGGTTGAGATTACCTGGATCTTGTAGTCCAAGGCCCCCACTTCTCTTTGGTGTGCATACCTTATCCCAACTCACCAGGGCCCATTTCTTATTGGGCTGTAGCCCTTGCCAGAGGAAGTTTCTTTGAATATTTCTGATTGCTCGGATGATGTGCTTGGGAGCGGCTAAGGCAGTAAACAGGTAAGTGGGTAAGGTTTGAAGAACTGATTTCAACAGGACTAGCCTGGCTGCAATGTTTAAAGGTCTAAAGGTCTAGCTGGCCAGTCTGTTGGAAATAGAGAGGAGGAGACTGTCCCAAGAGATGGACTTGGCGAGCGCTCCAGTGAGAGGAATTCCCAGGTAGTTGGACGGAAGGGAGCTCCTGGGGATGCCCAGGATCTTGGAGATGTGTAACTGGACTGGCATGGGGGTGTTGAAGAAGAAAATCTTGGACTTGTCAAGGTTTAGAGTCATGCCCGAGGCTTCAGTGAAGTCAGAGAGGATGGAGTTGAGTTTGAGGGCTTCACATGCCGTAGGATAGTTCATGAGTAGGGTGTCATCGACGAATTGGCTATGTGGGGGGGGCAGGTCTAATATTATGCAAGGGTAGGCCTTTGAGGGCTCCATCTAGCACCACTAATTTGATGTAATGCCCCAGGCCTTCCGCCATTAGAACAAAGAGAACAGGTGAGAGAGGATCCCCTTGCCTGATGACTCTAGAAGCTGAGAAGGGGCGCGAGGGAACTCCATTGACTAAGATTGAGAAGAAGGCTGAAGAGGTGAGGTTCAAAATCCAATCTACCCAGTCTCTCTCAAATCCAAAGGAATTGAGGATAGCTCTAAGGTACTGCCAACTGGCTCTATCAAAAGCTTTTGAGAGATCAAGTTTAATTAACATACCTGGGGTTTTTGTTGATTTGAGAGAGCTGACCACCTCATGCACTAGGATGATGCTGTCCATTATCTGTCTTCCTTCTACATATCCAGCTTGTTTCTTAGAAATAACAAATGGTAGGATTGGCTTGAGTCTATTTGCAATCACCTTGGTGATGATCTTGTAGATGACATTGCATAAGGTGATGGGTCTGAACTGTTTGGGGTTAGTGACTCTTTCTTCCTTTGGGATGAGAGTGAGGAATGTGGCATTGAAGGCTTGAAGAAATTGTCTCGACGATATGGATTCCTCGACGACCTCCCAGACATCATTGCCTATGATGTCCCAGCAGTGATGGAAGAAATCTGTAGTGAAACCGTCGGGGCCTGGGGCTTTTCCGGGGGGCATGTCTTTTACTGCCTGGTCCACCTCTTCCATAGAAATTGGCCTTGTAAGAGTGATGTTCTATTCTGGTGTGATTAGCTTGGGGATATGGCTGGTGACTCGGGCTATTGCTTCACTTCTGTCCACTTTGCTTTCCGTGAGGACGGTCTGATAGTAATGGTTGAGCTCCTCTTCAATGTGTGCGTGTTCTTTTATCAGCTGGTCTCGATCATTTTCCAGATGTGTTATTCTGTTGATATGTCTCCTATGTATCATTGTTCTATGGAAGAATTTGGTATTCTTTTCCCCTTCTTTGAACCATTGTACCCTGGATTTCTACCTCCAGAGAATTTCCTCTTTCTTCCTTCGTTGCTCCAATTGTATCTGTAGCTGCTCCTCTTCCTCCATGAGGTCAGCAGTGCGAGCTCCCGATATAAAGATTTTTTGTATCTCGGCTAGTCTGTTCTCTGCATCTCTAATGCCTTGGAAAATGTTGCCGAAGGTGTGTTTGTTCCAGTGTTTGAGCATTTGCTTGAAGCTTTTGAGCCTTTGTTGGAATCTATACATCTTGGTACCATGATCTACCTCACACTAATTCCACCATGTTTGTGCTAACTGTTGGAAATCTGGGTGTGTGAGCCAGAATTTTTCAAATCTGAAGGGTTTGAATTTCGGTGCTACTTCTATGGCTATTTGAAGGGCGATTGGCCAGTGATCAGAGCCCGTTTTGGGAAGGATCGAGCTTTCTATACAGAGATCTTTCTCCAGCATGTATTCTGTTACGAAAAAGCGATCGAGTCTGCATGCTACATGCTGACTACCTGATCTGTGGTTAGACCAGGTGAAAGTGCCATTGTTGTTCTCTATGTCTACTAGCTTCAATTGGTCAGGGAGAGTTTTAAACTTACCACTGTCTGGCTCCAGTCATTTGCTTCCACCTATTTTTTCTTCCAGTGACATGATCATATTAAAGTCACCTCCTATGATCCAGTTGGGCATGTTTACCAGCTCTTTGACTCTGGTGAGCTTCTCCAAAAATTTTCTTTTTTTCTGTTGGCCCTGTGGTCCATAGACATTGGTAATGGTCCCCTCCTGAGTCGAGCCTATGATTTCAAAATGAGCTGATAGGGTACCTTCTGTGGAGAAGTGTCCACTAAGGGTCGTGTGGGTGGGATCCCACAGTATTGCCAGACCTCCCGATGCTCCCACGGAGTCCACATAGGCATAATTGCAGCCTTTCCATATGCACTGGAAGATGTTTTCAACTTCCTATCCTACACATTTAGTTTCCTGTAACATTAGAATGTCTGGGCTTTTCTCCTTGACACATTCTCTGAGGATCCTTTGCTTGGATCGTCCGTTGAGCCCTCCAATGTTCCAGGTGATTATCTTCATCATTAAGAGGAGGGGTGTGGATGGAGGTATCCCTCCAAGAGCTTCTGTATCTGTCCTGACTTGATCATCAGGTGTCTAGCTTCTTTAATTAGCTGATGTACCGGTTTCCTTCCTCTTCTCTTATTTTCACGTGGTATCTTTTTGTAGCCAGAGCTTGATTCTGTGGCAATGCCAAGGCGTGTTGTGGATCCCGCTGTGGAGTTAAGGAAGACCTTGTGCACCTTTTGAAGTTGCTCCTCTGGTATGCCTTGCAGGTCTTTCTGATCTAGGGCTTCCTCCAATTTTTCAAGATCTATGCCCACCAGGTCGTGGGCATCCAACTGCATTAGAGTGTCTCCATCAGTATCCCCTTTCTCTTCTGCATTGATTTCCTTGTTCGGATCGCAGGGGGGGGTTCAGGGTTCTGGACTTTTCCTTTCTGTGCGCCAGCGTGTGGATCCTGGACTTCCTCCTCCTCAGGTAGCTGACTTAGAATATCATATGCATTCCTGGTCAAGATCCTTGTCCTGGGCTCAGCTGTTTGTCTCCGAGTGGGGTTTTTCTTCCTTGTCTGGATCGTAATGAAGCCGTCTTTCTGCTGGTTCTGACTAACTTTGGGAACTTGCTAATTTAAGGGGCAATCCCAAAACAAATGGTCGTGTTCATGACATTTTCTACATCTGAACGAGATGTGCTCGTAATCCAGGGTTTGTGACCGGTCTTCATCTTGGTACTCCAGTATTACCGCTCCCGGTAAGGCTTTGGCGATGTTCATGTAGACACAGATGCGGGCGTATGAGGTGTACTTGCATTGCTTTGTGGCTTCAGAGTCTTTCACGTATTGACCAATGGTGTTTCCTATACCCATGAGGATCTCTTCCAGCCAGAACTCTTGCGGGAGGGAGTAGAGGCGGATCCAGACGGGTGCCATAGTAAATTCCTCCTTGTCTGGGCTGAAGCGCTCTGTCCAGTACTTTAGGAATAGCCCTGCTAAGTTGAAAAAATAAGGGCCATTTTCAAAGATGCTATCTTTATCTTCTAGGTTATATAGTATGATGGTGAAGAAGCCTTTGGAGCTGAGCTGAACCTCGTATTCTCCTTTGGGATTCCACCAGTGTTTGATCCATTTGTTCAGGTCCCTTTCTGATGGCCAGAGTCCTAGAAATTTGTCAATGAGGGCATGTTCTTGCATGAACTGTGTGTGCTCGCCCACTCTAGTTGAGCTTATATGATACCTGGGCGCTTTTTCCATTTGCGGGATGCATTTCCCAGGTTCCCAACTATGGGGTGCTCAGGTTTGAGATGTGCTAGCCTCCGTTTCCATTTCCTGTCGAAGGCCATGTTCCTTAGCGAGTATATGCTCCCGGATTTGCAGTGGTGGTTCGAATGCTGGTCTCTTTTCCCTTGACTTAGATTTGTTGTTGGTCGTTACGTTACTGTATGAGGGGGGTTTCCCCCCCTCTCCAGCACTCATGGTTGTGGATCAGAACCGGTGCGTGCTTACGCTGAGGATGTAGGGTTTCATGGCCGCGGCGAGTGATGAGGTGATCAGGCAACATCTCTCATGGGCCGAGTGCTAGGGTTTTTTCATCGATCATCCATAGCTATCTCTTCGAAATACCAAATAGATCTTACATTAGATTAATTGCCAATGTCAATCTAATCTGATATATACAATGGAAATATAAAATGTAACAACTAAATGAAATGTTTTAAATAATGCCCATTGATAGGAGCGTCAAGAATTTCTCCATAAAGATTTTCCAGTGAGAATACATTTTTTCCCTCAACAATTGCAATTTTGAAAGGTACGAACCAAAGATGATCGAATTTTCCATGTTTCCCTACATCTTCCTTTCTAGCTACCCATATTAAAACTAAATCGCCAGGAAGAAACTCCCTGTATTTAGTTTTTTTTTTATCAAAAAGGGATTTCATATTATCCTGGTATTTTTGGAGCTTATCATCCACTTCTAATCTATTTTTCTGAACTTCGATGATCTAATTTATTCTTCTTGTAACATAATTTGGTTCTTCATTCACATCCTGCTAGAGTTTCATCATAGGAAGAGTAGGATTAATTGGAAGGATAACATCAGTACCATAAACTAATTGGAAAGGAGACATACCTATAGATTTCTTTGTGCCAATTCAGTTTTCCCATAAAGCGTATTTTAAGTGTATATGCCAATCTTTTTTATTTTTTGTCAAACATTTCTTGATTATAGTCATCAAAATCTTGTTAGATGATTCAACCAACCCATTTCCCCGAGGATAATAAGATGTAGAATGACCTAAAACAATATTGTATTTCTGACAGAAATTGATCATTGCCATAGATTTAAAATCATGAGCATTATCAGTAACTATTTTCCTAGGAAAACCAAATCTTGCTAGGATGTTTTCATCCAAAAACATTATCACTATTGAATCTGTAGCATTCCAAGTTGGAATGGATTCAACCACTTCGTAAAATAGTCAGTAGCGGTTAGAAACCATCTATGTTGATCACTCGATTGTGGATGAATTTCTCCAATGACGTCTAGGCCCCATTGTTGGAAAGGAGCTTCATCTTTTACTGGAATTAAAGGTAAGGAAGGAAGATTTTTATTACCAACAAACAATTGGAATGAATTGCAATTTCTGACCCTTGCATTAACACCGAAAAACAATTTCAGCCAATAATATCCTACCCTTAAAATTTTGTAAGTTGTTGCTCTCCAGACATGATGTTCTCCACACACTCCTTCATGAAATTCATCAATGACACCTTCTATTTCAGATTCTATCAGGAAACATAACAAGAAACCCAAAGGGTCTTTCAAGTATAGCTTGCCATCTATAATGCAATACTTAATTGCATGTAGATTTAAATTTATTGCTTTTGAAGGAGTCATGTCAGTTCGACATTGAAGAGTAAGGAGATGTGTAACAATATCACTATACCAAGATGAAGAGGAAAAATTTTCTTCAATCTGAATAATGGGTACTTGATCATCAATCTCCTCTATATCTAGAAGATAATCATGTGATTTGAAGTTATTTATTACAAGCACTCTGAAATTTGATTCGGCTAACAACCTTGCCATACCTTGACCTTTCACTAGTTTGGTTGGTCTCACTTCTAAATCAAACTCTTGAATTTTAGTCAACTATCTACCTCTTCTTCCATCACTGTTTGGATGAACCAAGATATATTTAATTGCATTTGTTGGTACATAATAAATTATTTTGGAGTGCAATACATATGTTCTAAAATCCATGAGATCCTTCACCATCGCATAAGCTTGTTTTTCGATAATATTGTATCTTAGCTCTGCATCTCAGAGGATTTTTCTGAAAAAGGCTATTGGTTGTTCGAATCCTTCTTCGTTATTTTGAAGGAGCATTGCTGCCACAATATGTTCAAAAGAAAAAGAGAAGATTAATAATTATTTTGTATAGTCTGGACTTACCAATATTGGTGCTTCTCCTATATATTTCTTAACACGCTCTAAAGATGCTTTGGCTTCTGTAGTCCAGTTCACTTCGTTGTCCTTTTTTAGGATATCTATAATCAAGTTGATTATTTCAGCAAGGTTAGGAATAAATCTCCTCAAAAAATTGATCTTTCCCAAAAACGATTGAATCTCTTTCCTATTTCTAGGAATATTAATCAGGTCAATAGCCTCAACTCATTTAGTATCAACCTTAATTCCATCTTTTGAAACTATATGAACTAACATTTTACCTTCTTGCATGGAAAAGTGTGTTTTTTTTGGATTAAGAGACAAACCAAATTTTGTGCATTTTTCAAGCGTTTGTCTCAGGTGCACCAAATGTTCTGCATCATATTTGGAAAAAACTGTCAGATCGTCTAGATAAATAACGAAAAACTTATCTATATTACCAAAGAATGCAATATCCATTGCTCTCTAGAAATTTTCTCCTGCATTCATTAAACCAAAAGGCATTTTATCATACATAAAAGTTCCCCATGGAATAGTAAACACAACCTTTTCTCTATCATCTTCATGAACAAAAATCTGATTATATCCTGAGAAACCATCAATCATAGAAATTATGTTATCCCCTACTACCTTCTCTAAAACATGGTCCATTTTTGGGAGCATGTAGTTATCTTTAAGAGAAGATCGATTTAAGTTCCTAAAATCAACGCAGAATCTTATTTCTCCGTTGTTCTTTCTAAAAGGGACCAAATTTTCCACCCATTCATAGTATCTAAGGGGAACGATGATTTTTGCATCAAGGAGTTTTTTAATCTCCTTTTCTATTACTGGTAGAAGAATTGGTTTTATCTGTCTAAGATTCTTCTTGAAAGGCTTAATACCATGTTTTAAGAGAATCTTGTGTTCAATAACAGAAGTATCATAAGTTTTTAAATCATCATAAGACCATGCAAAAACATATTTATACTATTTAAGTAATTCAGTGTATTTAATCTTTATCTGGGCCATAAGATATTTTGATATTTTGACCATTTTGGGATTTTCATTAGTTCCTACATTACAATCTTCATCTTCTTCGGGTTGAGGTCACAAAGTAGACTTTAAAGGTATATCATCCTGGTCAAACAACCTTTCTAGAGGGATCAAACCTATGGGAATTTGATTTTTTTTAAGTAAGACCACGCAGTGATTTGCAATTTTATCTTGGAACTTCTCTGGGTTCTCTCCTGCCTACATAATCCAAGCAGGATCATTCTGATTTTCTTGATATATGTGGGTCTCAGAAAACTCATCTACCATTTCCATGAACTGTTTGATTTGTTCATCATCTTCAAACACTTACCAATACTGAACATTGTTTGGAATCAAAGGTATATGCCTCATCTCAATATGATGTTTCAACTTCAAAACAATAGGTGGTATGAAAGTTGCAACAGCTTTGGCTAAAGAGTCAGCTTGTTGATTTTGTATTTTGGGAATAGTGTGAATATTAAAAGATGAGAATAAATTATATATTAGATCCCAGGCACAATTCCTATACGATATCAATCTCAGTTTCTTAGCTTGATATTGTTGTTTCATTTGTTTTACAATGAGCTCAACATCTCCATAAGCTATCAAATGTTCAATTTTTAATTTTCTTGCAGCTTCTAATCCTAAAACTAAATCTTCATATTCAAAGACATTATTGGTATAATCAACATCCCATTGTAATCTATAAGAGAAAATAATAACATACTCATCACATGGTTACACAAATAAAACTCCAACTCTTGCTCCTTCACAAGATGAAGCACCATTGAAGAACATTTTCCACATCCCTTCTCTAACATTTATATTTTTCTTTGAAATTTCTATTTTTTTATTTTCTTCTTCTATACATTCTTCAAAATTATCATCTATAGATAATATACAATTGCTTAAATCTTGATCAACAACATATACTGGGTAGTTATTGGGGTTTTGAGGGCCACATACAGTACACTCCACTCTAGTTTCTCTGTACAGTCGAGTAAATTGTCCACCAAAAATTGGAATTGTAGCGTAGGTCATGTCTAGTTGAACTGATCCTCCTAGCTTGGCACCCCAAGATCTGGCTAGAAGCATGACATACTTGGTAGGAACGTCAACAACAACCACATCTGTAAGAATACTTTTCATAGGAACCTGAGCAAGATTTACCACTAAATCTTTAATCATACCCAGACACTTAATATTTCTAGAATCAAATGAGTATAAATCTTGATCAGCTCTGGTAATTTCAAGGACCAATTTTTCTATGATAATATTAGGCATCAAATTATGCAAAGCCCTAGAGTCTAACATGCAATTGTGAAGTAAATAATCATGTATAGTCAATGTAATATAGAAAGGAGAAACAAAATTCTTATTGTTTTCAATGTGTGGTCCAAACATGATTGTAGGTTTTTCATCCTGCAAATTGATAACATCAACTTGACATTCAGCATCAGAAAAATTTATTGCTTTAGTGATTTGTTTTTTATAGATTGGGTTTCTAGCAAGTTCAACCAGAGGCATTGGAATTTTAATTTTATTAAGTTCATTCTCTAAATTTAAAGTCCCAATTCGTTTTTCAATTTCCCTGATCTGAACTTCAGCTTCTATGTTTTTTGGCTTCTTTATTCATGCAACTTGTGTTTCAGTTGATGGTTTTGTAACTGCTGCCTCATTTTCTTTGTTTCGTGATAAAAAACAATTTGTTGGAAAGTTTATAGAAATTTTTTCTCTTGGACTTAAATCATATTTATGTTGAAGCTCAACCATTATTGAATCAACGAGATCTCTGTATGTGGAGTCTCCCAAATTGTTGATATTTTCATCATTATTAAACAAAGATTCCAGACCCAAGGATTTTTCATCATCTTGTTTGGTTAGGTGAGGCTCAAGATCATCATCGCTGAGGTTGTTTAAATCCTCATCTAATTCATCATAATCTTGCACCTCATCTCTCTGTATGATATTCTCAATTTTAAAGGTAGCCTGAATTTTCTTTTCCTCATTTTTTGTTTGCCTTTGTTGTATCTAAGGATTAGGATCTCTCCTGAATTGATTTCTAACATATGGATCAAGTTTGGTTTGTTCGATTTCCATCCTGGAATTTTTTTTCAATAGATCTTTAATAAATTTAGCCATCTCATCCATTTTTTCCTCTGTGGATTTTCTAGACCTAGAGGGCCCTGCATGCTCTTTGAAATGCCAGGGCTCTCTTGTTCCCATCTCAACTTTAGTTTTCAATTTCCTGGATTCCATCATATTTGATTCAATCTCTATAGAATCATCTTGCATCCCTGCTAAAGTAGTGGATCTTATTTCTCTCAAAAGTAGAGTGAAATTAGAATCTAAAGCTCCTACAAAAGTGACTTTTGGAGTTGTTTGGGAAGGTTTAACTTCAATCGAGATTTTGTGATAAAGATTATTAAATCTTTAAATGAAATCTAGGGCTGATTCTGATGTCTTATTTCTCAAAGATTCGAATTTGGTTAAGTAATAAAGATGGTCTTTTTCTCACCCCATTGCCTTATGAAGGAAGTTTCCAGATCATTATATGATGGTATAGAACCTACTGGAAGTCCTCTGAACCAAATTCTTACCTGTCCTTCAAAATTTTGTACTAACAGTATTGTGTAAATGTCCTTGTGCTCAACACCAAGAATATCAACAAATTGATCGAAAAAAGGCTATATTTTTTGTTGCTGTTAAATCCCCTTCTCTCGTGAATTTAGGGAGCCTCTGCATGTAGTTTTCAGGTAAATCATGCAGGACAACAGGAAGAACTAAGGGATCAAACCTAACAGTGGCCTTGGAAAATATCCTAGGGGTTTTATCTTTTCCACTAGCCCCAACACCTCTAACACCTCCAACACCAACACCTCCAGCACCGACCATTGAAAGTCCAGGAGACAGATTTCGAGGACTAAAAAGGAGATTATAAAAAACTTCAAAAGACCGATCTAGTGATGTTTTGACTACTTCAGGATGGTGTGAATGAAGTTCAAAAAATGATCATGAGAAGATGGAAGATCTAGATGAGGGGGGAAAGGAAAACTTGATCTTTGTTTCTCAGATCTACCAAATGTATAGATAGGAGAAGTAGTAGGTGATGAATCTGAGTATAAAAAACAACCTACAGGGTTTTTGGGAACATAAACTTTTACTTCAGAAAGAATCAAATGTGTACTAATGATAGTAGGGACTGAAATAGATTCTTTATTTTCATTGGTAAAAGTATTTGTTAATGAAATAGAGATGGGCTGGTCAATCTCAAATTTCATTTCAGGAATAATTACTTCTAGAGTTTCTAGTTTAACTTCATACTTACTTGTTGATGTTTCTGCAGAATGAGATTGTTTAAATTTTTCTTTAATACTAAGCTCTTCAGCAGGGATCTTACTATTAACTTGCGTAACTCTAGGTTGATAGTCCTTACCTACCAATGCAGAAGTTTGTCTGATATATCCCTTCAGTTTCAACAATTTTTTAGGATCTGAAGCTGGCGTAGTTTGCTTTTCGTCTGGGTTTTTCGTGCTATTCTTTCAACTGAAGGCCAACTTTACCTACAATGGAGTCGCCAGGTGAAAAATGAACCTTTTCATGTATTCAATATTTTTTCACCATCAAAGACCAAAGTTTAGCTTTGTCCTTCTCCCAGGGAAAAATGATTTCGTTTCTCCATCCTCGACAACAACACCAAAAAGATGTTGTTCCTGAGATTGATTCTAAGGCTCAAAGAATAATGTCAGGCATCAAATGTTTTAAATGAAGTGTTTTTATGAGTTCTTTTTTCTACCTTCATTTTTATGAGAAATAATCTTTAAATGAAATTAATGATAAGACAATACAGAGGATGTATCTCATTATCTGATTCACAATTATAGTGTCAAATGATGTAGAAATGATTTGAAAAACTGTTAAAACAAAGTCAGGTATCAATTACTGATAAGTCTCACCTTGTTTGCATTAGAAGAAGAGTAGAAGATGCACCCTTGAAAAGAGATAAAAATGCAGTAATTCACACACAGGTCTTGTTTTACTTACAGTAATAACAGAGGAAAAGTTTTTACTGAATGATCTTCTGATATATATGATCACAGTATATGTAGTACTAAATTGTAATCATTCTCTCTTCAATAACTACATAAATAAATTTAGAGAACTAGAAACACAGAGGAAACAAATAACTCAAATTGAATGAAACTTAGTGATTTAGCACCCCTACCTCAGCAGGTTCTGCACGACCTCCCAGTCTAAGGATCATTCTTAATCTCTCTTTTGATTCTGATTGACTCTTTGATTCCCCACAAGAATCTTCAACTCACAAGTGTCTATCCACAAGTCCTTCTTAGGAGTTACGTTTGTGTGAATAAGCACTAAGTGCCAACTGTCATCCACATGACCAATTGACGTGACCACACTTTTTGCCCGAATGGTATTTCGGTTTTTTTTACTTCTCCATCACTGATGTGAGTCCTTCTGACTCATCAATCCCCGAAACCTCGAAAGGCTAATGAGTCCTTTGATTCCTCCCTTGAATTTCTTGACGTGGCCCTTCACTGCAACCCGGGGCCAAATCTTTCGGCAATTCAAGATTTCATGTACCAACGATTTGCAATGCAATAACACCTTTCACCAATAGCAGAAATCATGATGATTCCTTGTCAGGATTGATGGCTCTAAGCTTCCCATGATCTGATGTTCCTGATTCTATCAGGATTTCATGAATCGGGAGTTCGCAACTCTTGACTCTGAATCACAATATCTTCCATGCCCAAATTTCAAAATGGCGAATTTAAGCACATGATCAATGACCCTCGTTGGTCCAAATCCAATGACTACTATCCCTTCTGAGATTACGAGTGTTGAAATACTCTCAACCTTATCCTTCTACTGATCTACAAGATCCAATGGTTCACGAAACTTCGGTGATTCTCGCTCTGAGAGTTTCGACCATTCATTTGGAGTCCTTAAAGACTTATTCCCAATTACCTTGGCATCTTCTTCTTCTGAGTTAACTTCTGCGAGGTGACTCTTGACCTCGTTATTCCTTTGAACACTTCAAAGGTTTTAACCCATCTGAATTTGGACTCTCACTGTGACTCCTAGAATCTAAGGAATCCTTGCACGCACACCTTGAAACATTCAGAATAACCCCTGGTTATTTCACTCTTCAACTTTGTGCACTCCTTTTCAATAACAATTCTTCAACTTTTCTCCTCGGTTGGAAAAATCTAAGACTTCAACTTGCCAGTGCACATCTTGCATGGCTCTGTATGATACCTGCACTCCATATGGTATGAGAAAAATGATATCCCTCTTGATCTCTTCTGAGATAAAACTCAGAACTCTGTCACACACTCTATGCAGACCTTTCACTACAATCCTTACAGGGATCCTCAAGATGAGAAACAATTGAAACTCATACTCCTCCTCTCACAAACTTCATACATTCAACATGAAATCAAGAGGGTACACACACATAGCATTGAAACAAATGCATAATAAAGAATATAAGCAAACTGTAAACATACCATTCTATAGATGTAAACAACAACCACCACAACACCAAGAAATGGAATCAAAGCATTGTTATATTAATTCCAGTGCTTCTGGTTCAATAGAAACAACTATCTTCTTATACAATCCTACAATCTTTGTTCTTCTCTATGATCTTGCTCTCTACATCTCTACAACTTACAATGAGAATTATCGAATACAATACAATACCTACGAGGGAGCTTCTAGAGTTTTCCCTCTTACAACTCTAGCTATCTAATCAGAATTAAAAGCTTATCTACTTTACATTCTTTAAAATTAAATGCCTCCATGTCTGAAAGATGAGAGAAATGCTCAAGATCTATTTACAATATCCAAAACATAAATGCAAATACATCCTTTTAGATATTACATTAATGTTTCGTTGTTTAAATTCAAAATGTGTGTTGGTGCAATTCCAGTTGTCCTTGCCTTTGCGCTTGCTTTACGGGCTAGCTTGCGATGCTCCTACATCATACTCCCTTGGCTGAAAAATTCATGAACTCCTGTTCACGATCTCGTGCACCGTCTGTCCATGTTTCTAGATCTCTACCTCACCTTCCCAACTTACATCTTCAATCGGGTGTCCTTTCCATTTCACCAAGTATTCAAAATATGTTTTTCTCCGGGTCTTTTTACGAATTCTCTGATCAATAATCTTTTCCATCTATGGCTTTTCAGCTACAGGCATTTGTTTAACCCATTGGACTTCCTTCTGATCATATGATCTCTCTGTTCCATTTGCTCTGTAAGGATATAGATCTGCTATATTGAATATGGGCGATATTCCTACCCCATCTGGTAATTCAATTTTGTAAGCATTTGCCTCAAACTTTCAAAAAAACTTACATGGTCCAATTTTCTTCATTTTCATCTTATTTTAGGTTCCCCTTGGGAATGTTTATTTTATGAGATGCTCCAGAACCAAATCACCTACTTCAAATTGAAGTTCTCTTCTATGTTGATTTGTTTTGCGCTTATATTCCTGGCTAGAATTCTTTAACCGCTCTTTGATTTTGTTGTGGAGCTCTTGCATCTCTGCTGCAAAATATTCTTCTCCAACACTTCTGAATTCGATCTATTCTAAGTCTCTCAATTCAAATACTCCCCTCAGCTACATTCCATACGTTATCTGAAATGGGCTCTTTCCTGTGCTCCGGTTAGGTGAGTTTTTATATGCAAATTCCGCCTGTGGAAGAATCTGATCTCACTGACTGTGATGTTCAGCTACCAAACTCCTCAATAAATCTCCCAGAATTCGGTTCACTACCTTGGTCTGTCCATCCATATGAGGGTGATATGATGAGTTAAAACATAGTTTTGTCCCCAACTTCTTCCATAGGGTCCTCCAGAAATGACCAACAAATTTGGTATCCCTGTCTGAAACAATACTCTTGGGTAACTCATGAAGTCTAACAACTTCTTTGAAAAACAGATTTGCAATGTGAGTTGCATCATTGGTTTTCTGACATGGTATGAAATGTGCTATTTTTGAAAATCTATAGACTACTCCAAATATGGAGTCATAACCCCTATGTGTCCTCAATAGTCCTAACACAAAATCCATGCTTACCACATCCCACGACCTATCTGGTATCGACAATGGTTGATACAAACTTGTATTTTGTCTTTTCCCCTTTGCATGCTGACAAATTTTGCATTTGTTCATGAATTTCTTGAAATCCGTCCTCATCCCTGGCCAATAGTATAATCCATTTAGTTGTGCAAAAGTCGTATGATTGAAAAAATGTCCAGCCAATCCCCCACTATGTTTTTCCTTCAGAAGATTGTCTCTCATAGAACTCTTCGGAATACATAACTGATTTCCCTTGAATAACAGTCCATCCTGAATCAAATACTTGATCCATTGGCTTCTATCTCTGAGAACTAGATTCTCACATGCTTCATAAGCATCTTTAAAATCTAGATCATCTCTATACATATCCTTAAGGATATCAAAACCTAAGGTCTTCACACAGAACTCCTGCAGAATTAAACATTTCCTGCTCAATGCATCAACGACCTTGTTAGCAGTTCCATAAATGTGCTTTATAACAAAAGTGAATTTTGTCATATATTCAACCCATTTTTCATGTTTCTGGTTCAGTTTTTCTTGTCGAGTTATGAATTGTAAATCATGGTTGTCGCTATACAAGACAAACTCTTTCAGAACCAAGTAATGCCTCCATTTTTTCAGTGCCTGTATAACTGCATAAAAACCCTTGTCATATGTTGAATACTTCATCTTGGTCTCGTTCAGCTTCTCATTGAAGTATGCAATCATCTTGTTGTATTGGCTTAAGACTGCTCCAATCGCGAGTCCACTTGCGTCACATCTGACTTGGAATGTTTTACTGAAATCTGGCAGAACCAAAATTGGTTGTCCAGTTATTTTCTCATTCAACAAATTAAAACTCTTCTCTTCTTCCTCTATCCAATGAAAATATTTATGTCTTTTCTTTACTGTGTCCATCATTAGTGCACATATCCCTCTGAAATTCCTATAAAAAACAGCCAATCCATGGAAGCTTCTGACTTCAAAGATACTCCTTGGTGATGGCCAATCTTTGATTGCTCTATTTGGTAAACTTTATCCTGGTATAAGGTCAATGTGATGGCTTATACTCCTGATGGGCGACAACGAACAACGTAAATCATCCACCACTATATCAGTGAAATTCTCCAATAGTTCCTGAATTTCCTCAGGTAGGTCATCTATCTTGGTACTGGTCAAGATGACTCTAGGTTTTATGACCACAAAGAACTGCATTTCCTCATCTTTCTTGACTTCCTCAAGAAGCTCCTTCCCACTCATGAGAAGTATAGTATTGCTTGCTTCTTCTTTCACCTTCTCATATTTAATTGGTAGCAACATATGCATCCTACCATTTTTCTCCAAGGTTTATGTGTTCCTTCTCCCATCATGAACAACATTTATGTCATATTTCCACGAACTTCCCAACAAAAGATGACAGACATCCATGGGAATAACATCACATAAAATTTCATCCTTGTATCCCCCTATCTTAAATTCAACTAAACATTGTTTAGTGATAGTTAACTGATGTCCTTTTTTCAACCACAAGACTCTGTATGGGCTCAGATGTACAACTATTTCCAATTCCATCTTTTCCACCATTTTCATGGAGACAAAATTATCTGTACTTCCACTGTCTACTATTACCTTGCATACCCTATCCTTGGTCTTTCAAGTAGTCCTAAATAAACTATTCCTCTGGACTGGATTTTCTATCTCTTTCTCTCGCTTTAAGAGTTTTTTCCTCATCATTAAGGATCTTCCACTTTCTGCATCTTCTACCTCAACATTTCTCTTCTGCTCTTCTAAAATGTGAGCTTCACCTCCATATATTTTTCTATCAGGGCATTCAAAAGACTTGTGTCTACTTTTTCCACAGACAAAACACTTTACCTCACCACCTCTGCCTTTGGCACGCGGAAAAGTATTTCTGTCGGCAAATTGTCTTCCCTGTGAACTTCCTCCTCTTTTTGCGTGAGTATGAGGCTTCTTTTCTTCATCCTTGGGTTTTTGCACTCTTTCTTGGGAAACTGCCTTGCCTCTACTCTGACTTCTACCTATGTCTCTTTGACCTTGCTTTCAGGTCAAATTTTCTTCAGCCTTCAGAGAAATATGATAAGCATCTTCCACAATTCTAATCGTCACCCTACTCATCTCATCCTGAATGTCATATCTCAGACCATTCATGTATCTGGTGACCTTCTCATCATAACTTTCTCGATGACCTTCTCTAATCTTTATCTTGTAGAACTCCTCAATGTATTACTTCATTGTCATCCCCTTCTGTCTCAGATTTTGCATTCTTCGAAACAAATTAATTTGGTAGTCTCTCGGTATAAACTTGTCTTTCATTTTTGCGACCAGTCTATCCCAACTTTTGATTCTTTGTCTGCCTTTGCAATTCCTGTCAACATGTAGTTCATCCCACCACAGTGCTTCATGCCCTTTAAGTCTAGTGATATCATGTTTAACTTCCTTATCTTCCTCGATATCTTCGTAATCGAAGTATTTGTCCAGAGCTCTAAACCAATCTAGCAGCTCCTCAACGTATAAGTTGCCTTCATACATTGGAATATCCATTTTTTCCCTAGCTCCTATTCTTGCAACAACTCTGAATAGACGTTCTTCTGTAGCATATTCAGATTTGAATTCTTGTTTAGCTCCAACCTCATTTTCTCTTTCAGCTTCACTGATATCTCCAACATCAACTATCTGTCTCTTTACTCTCTCCATAACATCTAATCGAGCACCGAGTTCTCTCATTTCCCTTTCCAAAGTTGGATCAGGTATTGGTCTCTCTCTCCTTCTTCGCAGCATTGTTTAAATCTATTCCACGCGGAATTTAAATCATAACTTGCCTTTTGTCTCCTCTCACCTACAGAAAAAAATATTGTAGTGCTTTGATACCAAGTGATGCAACACCCCTACCTCAGCAGGTTTTGCATGATCTCTTGGTCTAAGGATCATTCTTAATCTCCCCTTTGAGTCTAATTGACTCTTTGATTTCCCACAGGAATATTCAACTCACAAGTGTCTATCCATAGGTCCTTCTTAGGAGTTATGCCTATGCGAATAAACACCAAGCGCCAACTCTCATCCACGTGACCAGCTGATGTGACCACACTTTTTGCTTGAATGGTATTTTGGTTTTCGCAACTTTGTGATTACTGATGTGAATCTATATGACTCGTCAATCCCCGAAACCTCAAAAGGATAATGTGTCCTTTGATTCCTCCCTTGACTTTCTTGATGTAGCCCTTGACTGCGACTTAGGGCCAAATATTTCGGAAATTCAAGATTTCATGTACCGACGATTTGCAATGCAACAACACCTTTCACTGATAGCCGAAATCATGATGATTCCTCATCACGATTGATGTCTCTGAGCTTCCTGTGATATGTCAGTCTTTATTCTATCGAGATTTTGTGAATTGGGAGTTTTCAACTCTCGACCCCGAATCATAACGTCTTCCACGCCCGAATTCTGAAATGGTGAATTCAAACACGCGATCAATGACCCTCGTTGGTCTAGATCTAACAACTACTATCCCTCCTAAGATTACGAGTGATGAAAGATGCTCAGCCTTATCCTTTCGCTGACCTACAATATCCAACGGTTCATGCAACTTCGGTGATTCTACCTCTGAGAGTTTTGACTGTTCGTTTGGACTCCTCAAAGACTTCTGCCCAATTACCTTGGCGTCTTCTTCTTCTGACTTAAATTCTGCGAGGCAAAACTGGACCTCGTTCTTCCTTTGAACACTTCAAAGGTTCTAACCCTTCTGAATTTGGACTCTCACTGTGACTCCTGGAATCTAAGGAATCCTTGCACGCACACCTTGCGACATTCACAATAACCCCTGGTTATTTCACTCTTCAACTTTGTGCACTCCTTTGCAACAACATTTCTTCAACCTTTATCCTCAGTTGGAAAAGTATAGGACTTCAACTTGTCGATGCACACCTTGCATGGCTCTATGTGATACATGCACTCTATTTGTTATGAGAACAACGGTATCCCTCCTGATCTTTTCTGAGCTAAGACTTAGAACTCTATCACGCACTCTATGCAGACCTTTCACTGCACTCCTTACAGGGATCCATAGGACGAGAAACAATTTAATCTCATACTTATCCTCTCACAGACATCATTTTTATCCACAATTTTGGTCATCGTGATGATGTTATGATGATGGAAAATCAATCTCTTCACTAAGAACACTTTCCTAAGAAAAGTTACCTTTGTCTGCTTCCAAAACTCATGCTTTTAAAGGAGGTTCGCAGGCTACCTATATATTTTCCTGTGAGAATGCCTGATTCTCGCAGGCTGCATTAAGCTAGGGTGCGAGGGGTTCGCACTGTACCTAACTATCAGGGTGTGAACATCTTCTAAAGGGAGAAAAAGATGAAGTTCTCGAGCCTTCTAGAAGGGAATCTTCCAGAAGGGTGAGTTGGCATTCGAATGGTTATCTAAGAACTGGCTTTCCTGATATCTTGGGATCATTTCCTATCCAAGTAACTAATCTATCTTCTCCTATATATTGAGGAGATTTCTCATGGAAAAGGTTAAGCAGCAAGCTACTAAGAGATTTATTGGAGAATTAGTGAAAGATTGTATGAAGGACTGATGCTACAGCAACTAGAGACAACAGCAAGGTCAGCAAAAGTGGTTGATTTTCTTCATGCATGAGCAAGTGTGTGTGTCAGAGCTAGGAGCCATCGAAAGGAGATCTACAACATCAAGGCTCAGGTTGTAAGTTTCACTTTCTATCAATTTAATACTGTAATATTTCCCTTTCCCATAAAGATGATGTCACTTTATTACATAACTCCTTGATCATATGTATAGATTAGCTATTGAATATATTGATCTGCCTTCACTTTGATTGGTTTGTATTGTTGTGATCTGAACGGGACAAGAGCATTGGAGCGAAGCTTGGAACAACAAAGACCCAAGGAAAGCATTCATAAGGTATGTGCTTGATCATAGTCTCTTAGTTCATTCAGTAGTCTAGATCTAGGGAAAGTGTATTATTCTGTCCTGTTTTGTTCTAGATCCAGGTGGATCTAGGGAGATCGGTTTGTGTCCGCACTCACGGATTTATCCTGAAACAATCATACATTCAACATGAAATCAAGATCCTACACACACATAGAATTGAAACAAATTCATAACATATAATATAATCAAACTGTAAACATACCATTCTATAGATGTAAACAACAACCACTACAACACCATGAGATGGAATCAAAGCATTGTTATATTAATTATAGTGCTCCTATACATGGTTTAATAGCAACAACTATCTTCTTATACAATCCTACAATATATGTTCTTCTCTATGCTCTTTCTCTCTACAACTCTACAACTTACAATGAGAATTATTGAGTACAATACAATACCTACGAGGGAGCTTTCTAGAATTTTCCCTCTTACAACTCTAGTTATCTAATCAGAATTAAAATCTTATCTACTTTACATTCATTAAAATTAAATGCCTCCATCTCCGACAGATGAGAGAAATGCTCAAGATCTATTTACAATCTCCAAAACATAAATGCAAATACATCCTTTCAGATATTACATTAATGTTCTGTTGTTTAGATTCGAAATGTCCTCAAAATGTGTTCTGGTGCAATTCTAGTTGTCCTTGCCTTTGCACTTTCTTTACGGGCTCGCTTGTGATGCTCCTGCATCACTTAGAATATTTGTCTACACTTGTATTAATATTAAAAAAGGTTTCTCTTTTACATTTGGCAATAATCCCCTTCTTGAATAGATCTAAAACCTATCTATTTATACAAAAGTTGTCTCAACTAAAAACCATTGGAATCCCTACAATATCTACCTAAAAATAGAATACAATCTGAATGAAATAACAACATGCAAATAGTGTTGAGATGTGATGGTGCTTCATCTGTCCCTTCCTTTGCTCGCAGATGCGCTCATTTTCCTTTGTTATTTAAATTGAGTACACATGTTCATTAAGGCCACCACAATCATTTGGATTATTTTCTTTGCCATTTGATCCTGTTGCTATTTGTCCCTTCGAATGCGTTCACTGGGATAAATAATTACAGTTGAATATATGGAGGGGGAATAATTAGATAGGTAGTTCAACGTTGGCTCGTTATGGGATGGCTAACTATTATGGAGAAGATTAATTATTCACGAGTAGGATGATGTGGGGACATGTACCCAATAAGGAGGTGGGATGAGTGGATGCAAGAATGAGGGTGGTAGGGATAGATGGGGTAAGTGACGTGTAGAGTGTGACAGGTTGGAGGGTGAAAGGTAGAGTGGGTCGAGGAAGTGGACGTTGTGTATGTTTTTTCATTTTCTCCCAGCTACACTCGATTTTCTCTGCTCATTACATTGGGTGCACATGTCCATCAATGCTATCAGGAATCTTGAAGGCTCGACCCTTTCATTCAGTTCAAAGGTGAACATCTTCTTTTGTATTTGTGGCAACTTCTCCTAGATCTTGTTCACTTCTTGGACGATGACCTGATATTGTGAACTTGGATTAACCAATAATTCATTGATTTTGAGTAAATCGATTTGGTTCATCTATTGGATGGCCGACTGGATATTTTCCTTATTCTTCCTAGAGATTTGTTGGTTCATTTCTATTTCAATCTGCCCCAATGCATGTGATATATTATTTCCTTCAAATTCAATTAACTTTTATTTATTGAAGATAATGCCTCCAAACAAGCCTCTTTTGCATCTCCAGAAATTTTCTTTCCTTCTTCCATATTTGTTTCTCAGGATTTTAGGGCCATTTTGCCTTTTACTTTTTCAGAATGTGAGAGAGGGGTAAGAGTAGGGATATTATCTCTCTGCTTCCATATGATAACTTCCTAAAATTTAGACCTAGCTGCACATGCCTCTTTTTCCTTGACATAAATACTTTTTAGAGAAAGGTTTACTGCCTGATAGTATTTCTGAATAGCATCTACTTTTTGATAGAGCTCCTGCTAGGCAACTTCTAGCTTCTCATTGATTTCTAATGCTTGTGTTTTGAAGGAAGTAATATTTATTGTTGTGTTCTCTGTTAGGGTCAATTTGGCCTGCAACTGCTCAATCAAATTGTCACACTGGGTGATCAAACCTTTACTGGTCTGTGAACTTTGGTAGAGCAACTCAAGGCTATCATGTAACTGCTTCATTTGATGATGATAAATAGCCTTGATTTGTTCAATGTCCTGATACATCCGTCTTCTAATAGTCTGTTCTGTACTATGTATCTCATTCTATAATTTCTCTACCAAGAGAGATTTATGTTGCAGTTGTTCGGTTAAATTGTCCACTTACCATTGATTGGAAGTGGAAAAATCCCCTAGTGAATCTGCAACTTCCTTTGAAAACTTAGGATCATCTTTATCTTTCCCATCATACACCAATATTTTCCTTTTGTTGACTAATCCATCATTTTGGTGAGATTCTCTTTCTACAATAGCCTTTCATTTCTTGCTGAAAAAGAAACTTGAGGAAGGCATCTCTTCAGGTAATATAGGAGTAAGGTCACTTACATAAATGTGTTCGGAACTAGGATTTCCAAAGCTTGTCTGTAAAGTGGTTAAAGATGTAATAGGAGAAATAATTGATTTGGAATGTTCCTGTCCTATTGTAGATCTTCGTATAGATATACTAACGAAGACTTTATTAAAAACTTAATGGAATTTATTACCTAGTGATTCACAATCTTTATTTGAAATAATTAACCTTAATCAATCATAAATGTCATTAATACTTCGATGGTTCTACATTCAGAAGTTATGGATGTGACAGTATGGAAATATCTCAAAGTCCGAACTTGCGAAGTGATTAATTAATACTTAATTATTATTAACATAAGTTATAAAATGTTTTATTAAACCATTAAAACACTTTTTACTTTTAGTAATTACTTTATCTCAACGCTTTGATACTTCAAAGGTTCGTGAACTCGATTTTTGTTAAAACTCCTGAAGGGTGATTTCCCAGAGTGAGATGGTAGAGATGACATCATTCTTGATGATGTGTTAAGAAAAGAGAGATTCCACGTGTCACTTGAAAATGTGTGAATCATCCATCATAAATGTCAAAAATAAGTGCCACGTATCAACCTGAGAGAAATATTTAAAAGACACATGTCCCTTCCATGCGTCCGTAAGTCCTTTAGGAATTATCACGAGTGGCTATCTTTGGGACCTCGGAGTTTCGGGTTTTTTCTTGTTTAGCTTTGTTGGAACATCTGAAGCACAGAGCTTCGAAGAGACCGTTAGAGACTTTGTTTTTAAAACTCAAGCAACTTCTAAACTTCAAATATCATTAGGATCGTTCAAACAAATTAAGGTAGCTCATTGACGTTAGATATTGTAAGTGACTTATTGATAAATAACAACCATTGGATTTATTTTAATATTAAAAGGAAACTTTGTAAGTTTTTTTCTTTTTTGGGTAAAAAATTTATTTCTAAGAGGAAAAATATAAAGTTCAGAGCTCAAAATTATACATGTTCTAAAAGTTGAGATGAAAGTTCTAGAGATTGGATTCTTGCAAGAGATGCAAGGTAGTCCTATTCTAGGAGATGGATGGAGTCAACAAAGAAGTCGACCACAAATTGTTGGCAGAAAAGCTAAATGGCAAGAACGTAGACCAAGTCACTTGGGTGGTGTTCACTCTCCTTTGGTATGGAACATTGGATGAGGTAGAGTGCACCTTGGTGACTTGAAAATGATTGTGCGATGACTCAAAGATCCAGAGGGAATTTTTTGTTGAGTTTGGCAAAGTATTGGTTTGAACATGCCTAAGGCATGGTGTAGCACACCCATTTCGGAACTCTGGGCTTACTCGCGCTCTAATACCCATTTGTACCCACCATTTGTACAAATCTCATACAGATATCATATATTCCATGCATTTAAACAAATAAACACATTTAACTCAAAGTAAAACATATCATTACTGCTATAATTAAACAATCCATAACATTCCATATTAATTCGTATACACAGTGGAAAACATGATAACATTTACAGTAGAGACATGATAAAATGTGATAAAACATAGTTAGACACTTATCTTGTAACAATGGTGGGATCCACCAACCAAATGCAGGCCTTCCACGAACCTCCCATCCTTAGACCGCATTGCTCATCAACTCAGCAGTGGGTCACCCCCGAGCTGGGACTAGGCTCCACCCCAAGGCAAGGAATCTAGGCTCAAGCTGAGGTTACAGGGAAAACAGTCACACACAACCACAAGGACGGAATGCTCTCCCAAGAATCTCCCACACTCACTGCCCACAGACCCTCATTCCCCACATGCCTATTCCACCCCAGGAGAATGCACCTTCTTTGTCACCTGGACAATCCTTCGACTACCAATCTCCCTTACCTTGGGTTACAGGAACAGATCGGACTGGAAGTCTCCGGGCTCTATGGCAGCTACAGGGTTCCTTCCAGGAGTTCTTTCCTTCCCCTGCGCACTCTCTCACCTGGAGGGAGTCGCTCACAGGCCAACAAGCCTCACGCAGTACAGTACTGTGTAGTCTCAACAATCTCACTGGAAACAAGACACAAGCTTTCCAAAAACTGGTTCAGAAATCACAGGATGGCTTCACAGTCACGGCTTCAGAACAGGGAATGCTTGCATAGGCTCGCTCATCTTTCCTGAACAAGCAAAGACTCTTCCCCGAAATCAACACAGGCTTCTCATAGGATGGGGTTACACACACGGGATTTCTCAGAATCAAACACATACATTCAAGTCACAGGGTCTCACCAAGGTTCTCTACAGGAGTCGGGTTAGTCATACTTCTCAGAGCTCCGTACGCATTCAGAAAATCCGGTGGAATGGGAATGGAACCTTCTCACGACTCACCCTGGTCATTTTATTCGCATGCACCAGGGTTGACACTTGTCACCCATGGAACTGCATGCATTCCACCAGCACACGTTCCTCCCACCACTTGGGAATTCACGTGTCCTTCCAAAAGGACTTAGGATAAAAACATATGATGCACATATCTTTTGGAATAATATTAAAATATTATTCCCAGGCTTAAGCCCCCCTAGGCTTAGCCCCTAGGCTCAACATTTAGCCCCTTTCCCACCTTCCAGCCCCTAATTCCTTGCCCACTCTGTGGATGCTCAGTCCCCCTTCACTCATTCATCGTGGTCGGTCTGGACCTAGTGGTGTTTATATTTTATTAAGTGTTCTTCATGATTACATATACAACAACAAGCTCTTGGCCTTCAATACTCAGGCTCCCTGGCCTAACAACACATAAGCCTCCAGCTTATGAAAACTTGGCTCACCAGCCTATAAAACATGATTACAATTCTGTTCCAAACATGGTTTACAACGGGGCTCGGCCTTGGGGACACTACAATCCCCCTCCCCTTATTTTTGCACTGTCCTCAGTGCAACTTGCACTGTCTCTGCAAGCCTTTCAAAATTTTCAAAAAGATGTGGGTACTCTGCCCGCATAACCTCTTCATGCTCCCATGTCGCGTCCTCAAGACCGTACCAGGTCCACTGGACCTTTACAAGCTCTATAACTCGATTATGGAGTTTTTTTCTTTTCCTGTCCAATATGCTCACAGGATGCACTTGCAGGACACCTTCTGGTTCCACCTGAATCACAGTCCAATTGATAATATGATTAGCATCAGGTACATATTTCTTAAGCAGTGAAACATGAAAAACATTATGTACAGTCATAGATGCAGGTAATGAAAGCATGTATACAACTGGCCCAATCCTTTCCAGGATCTCAAATGGCCCACAAAATCTTGCTGCCAACTTGGCGCAACTTCCCAGCTTTAGGGAACTCCTGTTAGTTCACTTTCAAGAAAACATGATCACCCACTTTGAATTCTCTGTGGTTTTTGTTACTATCAGCGTAACTTTTCTGCCTGTCCTGGGCAAATTTTAGATTATGTTTAATTCTTATCATTTGGTCTTCCATCTCTTTGAGCAGTTCAGGCCCAACTACTACTCTGTCAGCTGGATTATCCCAGCTCACTGGAGTGTTGCACTTTCTTCCATAAAGCGCTTCGAATGGGCTCATTTTCAATGATGTATGATACCCATTATTGTAGGCGAATTCTACCAAATGCAGGTAGTCTTCCCACCTTGATGGTTTATCCATCACATACATTCTCAGTGTGTCTTCTATTACTCTATTCACTCTCTCTGTCTGACCATCAGAATTGGGATGATACGCTGTACTAAAGTTTAGATTCGTTCTGAATCCCTTGAACAGTCCTTTCCAGAAATTCGAAGTGAATTTCGGGTCTCTATCAGACACAATTGTCTTAGGAATTCCGTGCAAGTGTGCAACTTATTTTAAGAAGATATCAACAACATCTGCTGCCCGGTGGGTGGTTTTCAGTGGAATAAAATGGGCAACTTTAGTAAGCTTGTCCACCACCACCATGATGGAATCATGCTGCTTGCTTGTTCTAGGTAGTCCGGTGATAAAATCCATTGTTACCACGTCCCATTTCCATTCAGAAATAGGTAAAGGCTACAACAACCCTGTTGGGTGCCTGTGCTCAGCGTTAACCTTTTGGCACTCCATACATCTGGCGATGTATTCAGCGATTTCTTTCTTCAAACCCAACCAAAAATAATGTCTTTTGACTGTTGCCATAGTCTTCTGATATCCAGGATGTCCAGCATAAGCCACGTTATGCATCTCCTTTAGAATTGTCAGCTTCAACTCTCGAACATTGGGTACATACACTTTGTTTTTATACAGAAGTAAACCATTAGTTCCCAAGGTGTAACTTTCCTTGGTCTGTGGTCTCTCACGCTGCTGTAGCTTTGCTACAAGATTTTTGTACTACAAATCAACATTTGCAACTTCCAAAATTTTGTCTTTCATCTCAGTCTGGTACATGATAATGGTTGTAGCATGTAATTCGTGCACTTTTCTGCTGAGTGCATCAACCACCTTATTTTCTTTCCCTTTGATATGCTTGATATCAAAGTCATATTCACACAGAAACTCCAGCCATATGATTTGTCTGGCATTTAAGGTCGGCTGATCAAATAAATACTTCAGACTGTTATGGTCTGTTCTCAACTCGAATCTCTTGCCCATGAGGTAATGTCTCCATTTCCTCAAGGCGTGGACGATTGCTGCCAGTTCTAAATTGTGAGTGGCATAATTCTTCTCATGCTCCTTCAACTTTCGGGATTCATAACAAACTACAAATCCCTCTTGGCTGAGAACTCCTCCCATCCCCTCCTTACATGCATCTGTGCACACTACGTAATCCTTATTTGGATCTGCAATCTTTAGGATTGGAGCACTGGTTAGCAGCTACTTCAATCGCTGGAAGATGCTCTCACATTCTTCAGTCCACTGGAACTTCTTCTCCTTCCTTTGCAAGGAAGTGATAGAATGAGCTATCTTTGAGAATCCAACTATAAACTTCTTATAGTAACCTGCCAGACCCATAAAATATCTAACTTCTGCCACACTCCTTGGCGCTGGCCATTCTCGAATGGCCTCTACCTTTTCAGGATCCACAACGATCCCTTCTTCAGATATAATGTGTCCCAAGTAATGGATCTGCCTTTGGTAAAATGAGCACTTGCTCAGTTTTGCGTACAACTGGTGTTCTCTCAACACCTGCAGCACCATTCTCAGGTGTTTTTCATGTTCTTCCTCTGTTTTGGAATACACCAAGATATCGTCCAGGAAGACTATGACAAACTTGTCCAAATAATTTATGAACACACCATTCATTAAGCACATGAAAACAGCAGGCGCGTTGGACAATCCAAACGGCACCACTGTGAATTCATAATGACCATACCTTATTCTAAAGGCGGTCTTGCTGATGTCCTCATCCCTTATTCTCACTTGGTGATATCCTGATCGAAGATCTATTTTCAAAAATATTTTCGCATCCTTCAACTGATCAAAAAGATCATCAATCCTTGGCAGAGGATACTTGTTCTTGACAGTGACCTTATTCAACTGTCGAAAATCAATGCACAGCCTCAACGTCCCATCTTTCTTCTTCACGAATAGGACTAGGGCTCGCCAAGGTGACACACTGGGGTGAATGTAACCTTTCTTTAGTATCTCTTCGATCTATAATTGCAACTCTTTCAGCTCTGGCGTACTCATTATATAAGGAGTTTTCGAAACTGGAGCTGTTTCAGGCATCAAATTTATAGAAAAATTGATGTCCCTCCTTGGAGGTAGTCCAGGTACCTCCTAAAATACATCCTTGAACTCCTTGAGTACTTCATGGTCTTCCATATTCGATACTACATCTTGGGATGCTTCTTCCACCCAAGCTGCAAATAATTGACAGCCTTTCCGGTAACATTTCTTCAGCTGCATGGCTGAGATTT
>ML779057.1:287855-299084 GCA_009831015.1 Picea engelmannii | reverse complement strand
TTTTTTTTAATTTAAAAAGTTTAAATTAAAAAAATAAACCTATAAATATAAATTAAATATTCAAAATTTTAAGGAACTTAATTTTTTTAATAGTGAATTCTCATATTAATTTTTTTTAAGGAGCATTTTATAGTTTGAATTTTAAAAATTAATAAGATTCATCGAGATTTTTACACTTTAATATATGTATGGATCCTTAAAATTTTCCTGTGATATTTTTTTTTCGTTTTTTTTAGTACCTCATATTTAAATCTCTCAACTATGTTCTACTAAACCAAACTAAATAGAGAATTAAAAAAAAAAGAACTAGCAATGAATGATAACATGTATAACAAGTGTTGCATGACAGCGTAGTCCCTGCCAAGTAGCTTATAAGGTAAATTTTGGAAAAAGTGGAGAGTGGAGTAATATTGTTAAGAAAACTTGTATGGCGAGTTGTGAGTAAGCAAAGTAGTGCTAATCTCTTTCGAACACGTGTGTTGAGTTGTTACTAGTAAAAGCATAATCCATGTGAATTGTAGATGGTAGAAGTTCTGGGTGCAAGATCTATAATAGCACCAACCTGGAGATCATCTGCTATAAAGTTGACTAACTATGGAATTGTAAATCACCGAAGTTTTGGGTGCAAGATGTATATCATTTAAAAGGGGAAGGAAAGTTTGGTTATGGCAACCTGACAACTAGGTATGAAAGCAACGACACTGGGTCAGACTCTCATATATTTCTTAACAATGCCAATGAGTGAACCTGTATGTTGAGTTGTCGATAGTAAAAGCATAATGAATGTGCATTGGAAAGGGCGGAAATGTAGAGAGGATTGAAGAGAGTGATAAATGGTTTGAAAGTTTTGTGAATTGAGGTCGAATTGTAAATGACGAAAGTGTTTGGTGCAAAATGTATATCACATAAGTGTTGTGTGCAACATGTATATAATGGAACATGGGGCATAAGAATTCGATAGCGCTAAGTCGCGACCAAGTGTAGAGTACAAAATTTTTGGGTTCAAGATGTATATGGCACACTTGTAGATGACGAAAAAATTTGGGTGCAAGATTTATAATAGCACCAACCCGAGGGTCAGTCGGACTCTAGTAAATGACTGTTGAATGCGTTTTTTGCTTATAAATGCCAATAAGAGAACCAAAACATATATCACAGAACATGGAGCATAAAAATTCGATATCCCTAAGGCGCCACCCTGCGAAGAGATAATTGGCTAAGTGTTGAAAGGAACTGCGGTCGGTCGTGCTCATGATGTGACGATATAGGACCAATCGACGAGTTCAAAAAAATCTCGGTTCAAGTTTAAATATATTTATTTAAATTGTATTTATATTAATGTATCTTAATAGATAATTTGTGGTCCAAATGTAAGCCATGTTCCAATATGTGGACGAATTGTAGACGACATAAGTTTTAGGTGCAAGACGTATATGGTGGAACTGTAGATGACGCAAGTTTTGGGTGAAAGATTTATAATAGTGCCAACTCGGGGGTCGGTTGGGCTCCCGTAAATCGTTGTTGAATATCTGTTTTTCTTGTTAATTCCAATAAGAAAATATGTGCACTGAGTTGTCACCGGTAAAAGAAAAATGAATTTGAATTGAGGATGGCATGAATACCCTCTTTGTGTTACACATTTTGCACTGAAATGTTTCGATATATACAATTTGACAGGTGGGGCCTTACGTATCCTCGGGAAACCTTGTCACCCCATTTTGAATCTCGTCCGACCGCTTTCTGCAGTTGACCATTTCTTGACATGTCTTTCACGGATTGTCGAGTTCGCAGGTTTAGGAAATTTCCAATTTCTAGTTGTTGTTTCATGTGCCTGCTACCTTGAGGCTTCTTTCCAAATATATGCAATATGTATACAACTCCAGAAACATACATAAAATATCTTTCTAGGAAATGGAATATCTATTGCAGATTTGAATATATTGAACCTTCTTTTCCATCTTCTATACTCAACCAAATTCCCGGTTTTTTTTTCCCTCTACTCTCTCTTTCTCGTTACTTATCCGTTTTTCCTAAAATTTCCCAATGCACGTGTTGACGGATGCATTGATTCACATTTGCGCTAGTGCTTTTATATCGTGACTCCGACCGACCATTAGCCATTCGATGCCTGACCACTTTTCAGATCGTGGATTCCCGGGTAGGTGGGCTCTGTAACCGGGGTTGAATTGTAAATGATGCAAGTGTTTGGTGAAAAATGTATATCACAGAAGTGTTGTGTGAAACATGTATATAAAAAAACAAGGGGCATAATAAATTGATAGCGCTAAGTCGCGACAAATTGTAGAGTACGAAATTTTTGGGTGCAAGATGTGTATCAGGCACTTGTAGATGACAAAATTTTTGTGTTCAAGATTTATAATAGCACCAACCCAGGGGTCGGTCGGACTCCCGTAAATCGTTGTTGAATACGTATATCATGGAACAAGAGGAATAAAATTTTGATAGCGCTAAGTTGCGACCCCGCGAAGAGATAATTGGCTAAGTTTTGAAAGGAACCGCGGTGGCTCGGGCTCATTATGTGACGATATAGGACCAATCCACGAGTTCGAAAAAAGTCAGGTTCAAGTTTGAATATATTTATTTAAATTGTATTTATATTAATGTATCTTAATAGATTATTTGTGGTCGAAATGCAAACCATGTTCCAATATGTGGACGAATTGTAGACCATGGAAGTTTTGGGTGCAAGATCTATAATAGTTCCAACTCGGGGGTCATTAGGGCTCTCATAAATAACTGTTGAATACATTTTTTTCTTGTTAATGCCAATAAGAGAACATGTGCACTGAGTTGTCACCAATAAAAGAAAAATTAATTTGAATTGAAGATGGCATGAATACCCTCTTCGTGTTACACATTTTGCACTGAAATGTTCCGATATATACTATTTGACAGGAGGGGCCTTATGTCTCCTCAAGAACCCTTGTTACCCTATTTTTAATCCCATGTAACCTCTTTCCGCAGTTGACCATTTCTTGAAATCTCTTTCGTGGATCGTCGAGTTCGCGGGTTGAGGAAATTTCCAATTTCTAGTTATTGTTTCCTATGCCCGCTACCTTCAGGCTTCTTTCCAAGTATATGCAATATGCATACAACTTCTCTAGAAACATACATAAAAGATATTTCTAGGAAATGGAATATCTATTGCATATTTGAATATATTGGACCTTATTTTCCCTCTTCTATACTCAACGAAATTCCCGTTTGTTTTTCCACTCTACTCTCCCTTTCTCGTTACTTAGTCATTTTTCCAAAAATGTCCCAATGCACTCATTGGTGGATGCACCAGTTCATATTTACGCTGATGCTTTTATATCATGACTTCAACCGACTGCTAGCCATTCGATGCCTAGCCACACTTTAGATCGCGGATTCCTGGGTAGGTGGGCTCTATAATCGAGGTCAAATTGTAAATGATGCAAGAGTTTGGTGAAAAATATATATCACAGAAGTGTTGTGTGAAAAGTGTATATCATGGAACAGGGGGCATAAGAAATCGATAGCGATAAGTCGTAATGAATTGTAGAGTACAAAATTTTTGGGTGTAAGATGTATATCATGCACTTGTAGATGACAAAAGTTTTGGGTGCAAGCTTTATAATAGCGCAAACACAGGTGTCGGTCAGACTCCTGTAAATCACTGTTGAATATGTATATCATGGAAAAGGGGGCATAAAATTCGATAGTGCTAAGTCATGACCACACGGAAAGATAATTGGCTAAGTGTTGAAAGGAACTACGGTTTGTCGGGTTCATGATGTGACAATATAGGACCAATCCACGAGTTCAAAAAAAGTCAGGTTCAAGTTTAAATATATTTATTTAAATTGTATTTATATTAATGTATCTTAATAGAGTATTTTTGGTCCAAATGAAAACCATGTTCCAATATGTGGATGAATTGTAGACCACGAAAGTTTTGGGTGCAAGATGTATATGGAAAAACTGTAGATGACACAACTTTTGGGTGCAAGATTTATAATAGAACCAACCCGAGGGTCAGTCAGGCTCCGGTAAATCATTGTTGAATACTTTATTTGCTAAATATGATAGCGCTAAGTCATGAACCCGTGGATATATAATTGGATAAGTTTTGAAAGGAACTGCAGTCGGTCAGGTTCATGATGTGACGATATAGGACCAATCCACGAGTTTAAAAAAATTCAGGTTCAAGTTTAAATATATTTATTTAAATTGTATTTATATTAATGTATCTTAATAGATTATTTGTGGTCCAAATGAAAACCATGTTCCAATATGTGGATGAATTGTAGACCATGGAAGTTTTGGGTGCAAGATGTATATGGCAGAACTGTAGACGACGCAACTTTTGGGTGCAAGATTTATAATAGCGCCAACCCAGGGGTCGGTCGGGCTCCCATAAATCACTGTTGAATACATTATTTTCTTTTTAATGCGAATAATAAAATTTGTGCAATGAGTTGTCAATAGTGAAAGAAGAATGAATTTGAATTGCGGATGGCAGGAATACCCTCTTCATGTTACATATTTTGCACTGAAATTTTTCGATATATACAATTTGACAGTCGGGGCCTTACGTCTCCTCAGGAACCCTTGCCACCCTATTTTGAAGCCCATTCAACTGCTTTCCATGAGTATTTCTTGCAATCTCTTTCACGGATCATTGGGTTGGCGGTTTCAGACAATTTCCAATTCCTAGTGATTGTTTTCTCTTCCTTCCACCTTCACACTTCTTTCCAAGTATATGCAATACGTATATAACTTATGCAGAAACATGAAAAGAAGATCTTGTGAGAAAATGGGATATATATCACGGATGTTAATATATTAACCCTTATTTTTTGTCTTCTATACTTTATCTTTTATCACAGAATTGTTGGGTGCACAATGTATATGACATAAGTGTTGGGTGCAAGATGTATATAACGAAACACGCAGGATAAGAATGTGATAGCGCTAAGTTGGGACGTCACAGTGAGATATTTTGCTAGGTGTTGAAAGGGACAGTTGTCGATCGGGTTCCTGATGTGAATATATATATGGAAATGAGGATTTGACATTCCACTAACCGATCAACTCACGGCCAATCCAGGAGCTCAAGAAAGTCAGGTTCAAGTTTAAAGGAATTTTGTTTATGTTTATTTAAAATGTATCCATATTAATGTATCTTAATAGATTATTTGTGGTCTAAATTTAAATCATGTTTGAATTTGAATGGTGTTTTGGGATTGAAATGTTTTTCTCAAACCTACAAGGAATAGAGAAAAAAATATATGACTTTACATTTTGTATATCGAAGAATATTCTGAAATATAGGAAGCTGCAATATATGCACAATATAGAACATGAACATGTATAGGGAAATGAGTTAATTTTATGAAGAAATAAAAATTTCAAATAACAACACCAAGCATTGAATATCAACATAGAACAACCCCAAATATTTATATTCAAATAAACTGGGTCACAAAATACATTTGAGAATATTTCCCAAAAAAAGTTGTCTTCAGTACATATTCTGTGAAATAAAAATGTGTTTTCCAGAATGACTCTGATTGGGACTATCATGGACTCCAAAGAAAAGATGTACAAGAATGAAGTTTGGATAAAGAAGAAAGTCATCGATGGAAAACAACAAAACCTGGAAAGAAGAAAGAGAAAATTGTCAGATCCGGGTTAAATCTTTGTTAGAATAAGTTGATGAAGACAAAAGAATGTAATAAATATCAACTTTCTATGATGGGGTCTCACTCCTTTTCATTTGCTCGCTGATATCCTTTTATGGCTTTCCCAGGCTTTGACCTTCATTGGTAATTTGGTCGACAACCTTTTTCAAACATTCTTCGATGTAGCTCCTCATGGGCACCACGGTCATTTCATGTTGGATTTTATATTGAAGAATTCACTTTCCAAGTCCCTTAGATCAAAATACAAGTTGTTCTATGCTTCTTGAATATCTTGTTTTGTAATCGCATAACCAACTAGCCAAATTTTCACGTCATCTTCACCATATTCAATAATGCCATAGAGATTTTTAAATGATAGTCTTTTATAGATATGAACTTGATCATCAAATGCTTGCTTGGTTAAAAAAAATGAGTTGAATATCATTTTTGGGTCCTGGAATTCATTGGTGCTGGTAGCTACATCTATCCCAATTAGCTTCTTGAATATTTTGTCTCTTTTAGATATGGTCTGGTTACATTCTTGAACGATACCATTCAATTCCTTTACCTTTTCTTTCAAGCATGCATCTAGTTGGTCTATTTGATCCAGGGAAGGGAGATCCTCCTGTCTTCTTCTAAATTCCATCATAACGGTAACTTTAGCACCAAATGGTAAAATGACATCGAGATAAAAACCTTGCTCGTTCTTGAGATCTGCTTGCAGAAACTCATGAAAAGCTTGCGCTCTTGTTCCAAAAGAGAACGTATTATTTGACATCGCCCAAGCTTCTGCTATTAATTCCATTCTTATGTTTATATTATTTTCCACATAGCCTTGGGCCAATGTCAGAAGGCTTGTTGATCCTTTTAACTTTTGCGCAGGTGTGGTGGACCCGACCATTGCCAAAGGAGTAGAAAACATTGGAAGAGGCATTACAGTTGCCTCCAATTCTTTGATTCGCTTCTTTAACATGAGGTTTTCCATTTCAAGGATGCTAATAGAGTTGTCTAGAGAATATCTAGTTGCTCGGTGCATCTTGGATATCTGGGAAGGGCATATATTGCGTAGGTTGAATTCTGAACAAGATGTTCCTTTCTTATTCTTTACATCTCTGTTTTCAATAATCAGTTTTTTTGATTCGCTGTAAAAGGCAACGCTCTGAAATGAAAAAGACTCTTCTTCGTCCAATGTATCTATGCCAATTATTTCCATCCTAGGAGTGTGAGGAGAAATTCTCTCTAGGTGGTCATTTTCAGGGAACATTTTGTCAATGTCAATTTCTAGTTCCATATCTTCGAGGGAGAGATCGTAGATATCAATTTCTCTCATCGGTCCCTCTTGTTCTTGGACTATTGTTTTCCATTTTTTGCCCGTAGGAAGTTTGTGGAAAATTTTAATTTTGTCGGAGGGAGGGTTCTTATATACTCCTCCACCTAAAGAACTGTGTGTGACTTTTTACTTGGGCAAGCCGTTGGATTACTTCTACGAGATGTTGTGGTCTTGGTTGTGGCGGTCAGGGATTTGGCACTTTTTTCACCCAGGTCTTTTTAGTTCTTCTTGTGTGAATCATTGGTACCGGTACAAAGTTCATTCAAGATAGTGTCGGTGAAATAAATTTTGAAGTGGTTCCTAACCATGAAATCCTAGAATTTCCAAGGCAGAGAGATGAATTTTCCTTTCTTTTTTTCATGGAAAAAATGCAACCAATAGATGTACTCCCTTGTTATTCCATCAAAAACCATTATACCAAATATGTGACATGGAAGGAAGCAAAGATTTTGTTTAGACCCAAAACTCCTTATAACATTATAGTTCTCCATTTCTTCTAGTGTTCCCTTCCTATCCAGGAATATTGTCGGTTGGCCAGAAAACCAGGGAAAATACTTTCCAAATATCAGTGCTTTAAAAACCGAAAAAAAATAATTAAAGACCTTATAAAATTGTTGGCAAGCATCATGTCTCCATAATTTATGGCATGCGAATTTTACTGGGTCAAATTCAGAGTTCAACTTCCTACACATAGATAGTCCAGGAAATGGATAGCAATTCAGTACGATGAAAATTAAATAATATGGCATAAAAAATTTCTTCTACCTTCTGTATTACAATAACTGAGAAGAGATTTGAATGGAAATCAACTTATGACAATGGAATATGGTTTTTTCCTTGACCATAAAATATAAAATATACAAAATCATCCAAGATATGTCGGTTGCACTTTCTTATCTTGTTGTCCTCGTGAAAATCCATGCAATTTTCCGAAAAAGTTTTTTACATGCACTAACCTGTAATATTGCCATGTCTTGGGGAGCAGGCGTTGGGTTCTGTAATAACTTCGGTAAGAGGTCCAATTAATTACCATGCTTCTTTAAGAACTGTTTGCAGTTCTCACCCTTGAAAGTAGGCATTGGGTCAGGAAGTGTTAACATATTTCAAAATACTTGAGGCGATAGGGAGATTTGGAAATGGTTTCCCATCTGAACAATCCACTGGTTCGTAATATAGTTCTCAGCGCAACACATGACCAAGTACTTAAAGTAAAAAAAACCGGGGATACAACCTGTTGTTGCAATTTCAGATGTCAAGATAACTTTCATATGGGAAGAAGTGGACGAGTAGTAGTCATAAGCTATGGACCACTGAAAATGTTGGTCCTCGTGCCCAAAAATATTCAGGGTATCTCCATAGAAATGTTGTCGAGCTGCAGCCATAAGGTGATGAAAACCTTGCTTTGCTCCTCATTGTATTTAAAATGGATGCTACAACATCATAATATAATATCTAGTAAATATTGGTTCAATGTATTTTAATGGGAGATGTCCTCGACCTTTTTGCATTTTAATGCCAATCTTTTCAAAGCTAATAAAAGCATCATCAATTTGCATTGGGAAAGTGTGCGAAGATGGCAAGGAAATTGAGAAACTATTGAAAAGCGAGGAAAACATTGACAACTATGTAATATACATGGATCTTGACAAAAGAAGGTTAAATTCAGAAGATAATTTGTTTATATTTACTTAAACAATTTTCATATTATTTTATTTTATTACTGTTCTCTGTGGCCCAAATGCAAACTATGTTCAAATTGGAAGGGTGGAGCAACATTTTCATATGCAAGCATACTCTCAAATATGCGAACCTATAAGGTTCAAAAATCATATGCACAATACTAAAGAACATCATCATGTGAACACGTTTGTAGATGACAGTGGGCCAGCACAATATTGCATTCTTGCTATGATGACGTCTTACAAAAACCAAAACAACCAACATTTTTTTGCCAATTCAAGATTGACAGAAAGAAACTAATCATATTCCATAATATTCTCTCGTAAATTAATTTTAATGGGATATTACCTCGAGCTTTCCGCTTATTAATGCCAATATTTTCGAACATTTGTGGTGATCTGTCACCAGTAAAATCATAATTAATGTGTATTGGGAAGGGGTGAACGTGGCGGGCATGGAGGAGAATTAAATATGCTTTGGTATTTTTTTGAACCTAGGAGTCCGTGGTGGAATTGTCTATCACCCAAGTTTTGGATGCAAGATGTATACTCGGAACACAGGGAATGAGAGTTCAATAACGTGTACCTAGGAACCCGCGGCCATAAAATTGGCTAAGGAAACAAAAGCGCTCATTCGGACTCTTGATGTCAAGATATAGATGGATATACAATTTGTGAGTTCGATAAAGAGTGAGGCTTGCGAGTTTGAGGAGTCCAGGTTGAATTGTAGATAACCGAAGTTTTGGATGCAAGATATATATCCGAACACGGGGCATGGGAGTTCAATGATGCATTGGGGGGAACCCGCAGCCATAAAATTGGCTAACTATGGAAACAAACTGGGAAAAATATCAACAGATGCCTTGAAATATCAACAGATGCTGGGAAAAATAAGTTGCAAGCTTCGAGTTTGGGGTCGAATTGTAGATCATCGAAGTTTTGGGCACAAGATGTATACTGCAAACATGGGGCATGAGAGTTCGATGGTGCCTGCGCAGTAACCCCCGGCCATAAAATTCGCCAACTATGAAAACGAACGGCGGTCGGTTGGACTTGTGATGTAAAGATATATATGGACATGGAATATGTCGCTCTGTCATCTTGGGAACCCACGAGCATAGACATGGGACTAATTTTAGAATAAAAGATTGATAATAGAGGGGAAGAAAAAAAGGGAGAAAGGATAAGTATAGAAGAGGAAAAAGAAAGTGACTTAATAATTGTATGTCTCACAATACAGAGAATACAATCGACATGAAAGTAAGCTGCTACATAGGAACACATGAAAAAAAGAAGATGGAGTACAAAATTTGTTTATTTCAAGATAACAACATAGAAAATCTAATTGACACAAAGACAAGTTAATGTAGAGGAATATATGGAGTATCCAAGGAGGAAAACAAAACAGAGCTGCCAACCAGTTCAACAAATACAAACAGAGTAAACGAAAAACTATTGGATATGGAACATGGGTATAAATACACCCCTTTGCATGGATTCTTCTACATTTCTGGTTGAGAGTTCTTTGCCATGTCCAGTTTTCCTGTTTGTTTCTCTGAAAAAGGGTACAAAAACAAAATGGACATGAACATAAGTTGACATGTAAAGAAAAAATCAAGGAATATGTATATAGAGTAATAAAATAGAAATATAGTATAAAATAGATGTGACACGATGCGTGGGTTGGTAGACTCGCAGGTTCACATTTATAGTCATGCCTATGTACGGTTAGTCCAACCGACCGCAACATGAGATTTAGTAATTTATAGAATATTATAACATTTTACCAAGATTTATAGTAATTTATACAATGCTATAATTTATCACGAGTCTGACCGGCCACTTCTTCATTCCATGTTTCTGTACAAATAGAATAAATTACATTAGTAAATAATTTTTGAAAATATTTTTTTGTCTCCACTTGTCAAGCAAATGAAATAGCTAATTTCTTAAAACTATATTGGAGAACTTACACAACATATGAGGATCATATTTTTTTGTAACCATACCTCTTAGTCTTAGGCATACGTGTTGTATTTGCTGTGACAAATTGCACCTCATTGTTTTCAGACCTGGCACACAAGGATCCAACCCTGTGCCCAATTACTGTGTTATTGTTTCAATGTAGCAATACAAAGAATACAATGGACATGAAAACAAGTTGTTACGTAGGAACACATGAAAACAATTATGGAGTAAAAATTTATTAAATTCAAGATAGAAACACAAAAAATAGAATTTACATGAAGACAAGTTAATGTACAGGAACATATGGAGTATCCAAGGAGAAAAAAAAACAGAGTTGCAAACCAGTGCAACAAATATAGACAGAGTAAATGAAAAACTATTGGATATGGAACACGGGTAGAAATATAAACCTTTTCATCTATTCTTCCACATTTTTGGTTAGGAGTTCTTTGCGGTGTCTAGTTTTCCTGTTTGTTTTTATGAAAAAAAGCACAAAACAAAACACACATGAACATAAGTTGACATGTAAAGAAAAAAGAAATTACTATGTACATAGACTAAATAAAATAGAATAAAAGGAATA
>ML779057.1:259685-283253 GCA_009831015.1 Picea engelmannii | reverse complement strand
ACCTGCAGTAGAAATTGGCAAGGCCTAAAAAGTTGTGGAGCTCTATTAGGGTGGTTGGGGCTGGCCAATCCCGAATGACTTCGATATTTGCTAGATCCACATGCACCCCCCACTCATCGATAATGTATCATAGATACTGAACCTGGGTTATGCCAAAAGTGCATTTCTCCAAATTGGCACACAACTTGTGTTGCCGCAATGTTTGGAGGACCTGTCAGATGTGGTGGAGGTGTTCTTCCCAAGTTTGGCTAAAGATCAAAATGTCATCCAAGTACTCCTCCACGACCTTATCCATATGTTGTTTTTGTGCAGTGGGGCCTTTTCTAGAGTTCATGGCAACAGTCTTCCTCTTTCCCTAAGGGCGGATCATCAGGAATACAAATTTCCTGGTTTTGGAAATGAGCTTACTACATTGTTTTGCAGTAACCAAAGAGATGGTGGTAGGCGGTGCTATCTCCGGTATCCTGTACAGCTTATTTCCCAAAGTGATATTAACAACACGAGGCCTGGACTCATACACAGCATGTCGCTTCCACAAGTACGGTTGGCCTAATAATACATCAGAAACATCAAGAGGAGCAATGTCACATAATACCTCATCCATGAAGGGCTTGATGTTGTAGGGAAGGCGACATTGTTGACTGACGCGGAGGTCCCGTCCTTGGTGAAACCACCCGATGGTGTATGGTTGTGGGTGTGTTGTGGTTGGAAAGCACAACCTTCATGACCTCTACCGAGATGAGGTTCATCTGGCTCCCACTGTCGACAATGAACTGCAATGGGGAACCCTTTACCCACATCTTGGAAAGGAAGAGACGCTATGCCTCCTCTAGATCTTCTGGTTCCTCCTTCTGGATCTTCGTGGTGGCAACGGTGGCATTGGGCTCCACATCGATAATCTGCTTCCCCCTGTCATTCCCTTTGTCAGGTTCTGATTCAGAGTCGGAGCATGCATCCAATTCAGAAGCCTTCAACTCGGCTACTAGTGATTGCTTGGGCCGACACTCACTTGTGTTGTGAGTGGAGCTCTTATGGAACTCACACCACTTCCCCGTGTCCTTTTTTGTCTTCGTGGTGTTGTTCTTTGCTTGTGGCTTTGGCGGGTTGTCCTGGGCTGCCCCACTTTGGCTTGGTCCTTTGTTCTGTGGTTTGGGAGTACCTTTTCCTTGCTTCTGATTTGTAGACCCAAAGTCTCGCTTCTTCTGTTTGAACTTCTGCTCAATCTTGGCAACATATCGCTATGCCACACCAAGTGAGGAGATGTCAAGGAACTCCATTTCCTACTGAATGTATCTATGCAGACAACTGCAGTACTTTAACACCAAATGTTTCTCTGAATCTTTGATACCCAACTTTGTGCGTAGGGTATGAAACAGATTCGTCATCTCATGCACATCTTGGTCCCTTTGCCGCCGCAATGTAGTCCATTGTATGTATTTGTCCTCATAGCTCCCCACGGGATAATATTGTTCCTTGATGGCGTCTCGGAAAGAATTCCAAGTGAGTACGTCCGAGAACAAAGAGGGTTCTCCCTCTCCCTCTTGCTCCAAGTAGGTTTCCCACCAGTCCTTGACATGGGGGGCGGCTTTGAGGAGTGCGAAAATAATCTTTTCTCGGTTGGAAAATTCATGAACTAAGAAATATCCTTCTAACATATTCAACCATCTATCTACAACATCTGCATCTATTTGGACGTCAAATATGGGAATGTCAAAGTTTAGTTGTACCTTAAAAGGAGTGGTGCCTCTAGAGTGGCTTCTGGATGTTGATGCGCCGCTAGTCAGAATCCGTTGAAGAATCTGGGCAAAGTTGTCCATCATCGCATTCCTTTGTTTCTCAAGGGCCTCCTCGAGCAAAATTTTGATAGGATCTCCTACTCCCTCATATTTCTTTTCTTCCCCCATGGGCGGTCGTCGGGGTTTGTGAGGTTGATCTTGCAAAGGTTCAACCAGATCGAGCCCCAACTCCTTATACCCTGATCTCGTTGGGGACATGCAAAGAAGGATCGAAAATGAGCAGACCGCTCTGATACCACTGATCCAGATTTATGTAGGAACACAATGAAATACATAAATACACATAAACACAGAGATGCAGCAGAAATAAGACTTCATTTCATTAATAACAAATGACTGAAATATGCTTATAGACAGAATGGAAATAAACTAGCTAGGGCGCTGGTAGCTTATCTCTGAGAAGAGATGTGGCGGCTACTAGCCTCTGAACTATGTTACAATGAGGCTAGAAGGCCTATTATTATTGAGAAACAATGGAAAATCCTAAACATCCAAAGACCTAACCCTAGGAGATGAAACGCCAAGACTATGGGCCTCGTTTGGGTAAGTTGGTACATCAACTTCCCGGGGACGTAACTTTGGCATACGATCTACATTTGATGCGTTCTATACCTCGTTAGAAAGATCTATCCGAGGAATACAACTTTTGCTTGAGCAACATCAATCTATGATCTATGTTGCTCCCCGTTTTCCCAAAAAACGTCGTTTAAGGCATCAAAACAGCTCTGGAAGTTCAGGACCCGAAAAACTGCTAAAAATAGTAAACTGTGCGGAAACTGAAAAACTGAAACAAGCAGTGGTGGGGGTCCAAGTGGAATAGGTGGGTGGCCACCAATATCCACCTGGATCATTCCTCCCCCCTTAGGAAGCAATGGTGCCCATTACATTGAGTTCCTCCATGAGATGAGGAAACTTCTACTGAACTTGGTCCCTGGTGAGCCATTTTCCTTGGTGAAGGAGTTGGCCTGCTTTGATAACTCGATATAGTGGTACCCTTTGTTTTCGAGTGTGCTTGATCTGCGTATCCATGATCTGATCAGTTCTGGCTTGTTCCATGCAGTCTAGATTTAACTCTGTTAGTGTGAGTTGTTCTGTCATGTCGGATGTGTCTAGTAGAGGTGGAAAGTAGGGCCAAAGGCGGTCCACATTGAACACTGGGTGCAGACCAAGGAATGGTGGAATGCTAAGCTCAAAGGAATTTTCCACTACATCCTTGGTGAGGGTGTACGACCCATATCAGAGCGGATGAATATTGTGGTGGGGTCCAGTGAGGCGCTCCTTTTGCAAATGCAGCCACACTTTGTCGTCCACTTGGAAGTTGTGTGGCACCCGGTGTTGATCATGTCGTTGCTTGTGCTTAGCATTGGCTCTGCCCAATATGTCATGAACCTGTTGGAGGATGTGTTGGATGTGCTCAATGAAGTTGTTTTCCTTATCCGCCTCAGACTGGACATGAGATGAATCTTCCTGAGTAGCCATAAATGGCATGGCTATGTCAATGAGACATAGTGGCTGGAATCCCAAGCCCACTTGAAAGGGGTTGTGGTTGGTTGAGCTATGGAGAGCCTGGTTGTAGTTGTTTTGTACATAGGGGAGGCTCTAATCCCATGTGAGTGGATTCTTTGAATTGTACATGCGCAGAATGTGTACGATCATCTGGTTGACGACCTCTGTCTGGCCATCAGTTTGCAGAGGGAAAGTTGTGGACTTGGTGAGCTTGGTGTCCAACATCGACCAGAGGCTGGACCAAAATGTACTAAGGAACCTACTGTCTCGATCTGAGATGATAGACTGTGGGATCCCAAAGTGTACCCACACTCATTCAAAGAAGATTTTAGCAGTGGCTTCTGCTATGATATTCTTCTTGCATGGCATCATAATGGACATCTTCAAGAATCGGTCGACGAACACAAAAACACAGTCATTGCCATGTTTAGTAGAAGGAAGGCCTGACATGTAATCCATAGAGATGGATTCCCAAGGTCGAATGGGGGTGGGAAGCGGAGTATAGAGGCCTTGCTTCTTGATGGTCGGTTTGGAAATGGCGCAAGCAGTGCAGGACTTGATGTACTTCCTGACATCTTGTCGAAGGTTCGGCCAATAGAAATACTTTTATAGTACTGCCATGGTTTTCTCGACCCCGAAATGCCGAGTGACCCGACTGTAGTGTACCTCCCAAATCATCTTGGCACGCTCGCTTGAAGGAACACAAAGGTGTCCCAGGTGACAAAGCAGGGCATCCTAGAGGTGAAAATTGGGAACTTGCTTACCCTCCAAGAGTGTATTGTATGTGTGGCCGAATTCTGGATCACTTGTGTAGAGAAGAGGCCAATTGAAAGTCTCGTGCCCACAAAAGTTGAGCACAGTGGTTAGCGTCACGATGGGTGGTCGACTGAGGCAGTCTGCAACATTTTTGGTGATGCCTTTTTTTGTACTTAATGTTCAAATGAAACTGTTGTAGGTATGTGGACCACTTTTGATGGCGATCGTTATGCAACTTCCCTTGTGTCTGTATGAACTGCAGGGGTCGGTGGTTTGTGTGGATGACCATTTCCTTTCCCAAAATGTAATGCTTCCATTGCCGAAAAGCCTACACAATGGAATACATTTCTTTGTCATAAGTGGGATACTTCCAAACTGTGTCGGAAAGTGTCTCACTGTGATATGCCATTGGATGCCCATGTTGAGTAAGGACTGCCCCAATAACATAGTCAGAGGCATCTGTCTCGATCTCAAATGGTTCTTGCATGTCTGGTAATGTGAGCACTAGTGCAGAGCAGAGGCGATGCTTCAACTCCCCGAACGCCTTCTGTTGAGTTTCATACCAAAAGAATTTTGGTTTAGCTCCTCCCTTGGTGAGTTGACTCAAGGGCCAAGTGATATGAGAGAATCCCAACACAAACCTGCGGTAGAAATTGGCAAGACCTAAAAAGCTGTGGAGCTCTGTTAGGGTGGTTGGGGCTAGCCAATCCTGAATGACTTGGATCTTTGCTGGATCCACATGCACCCCCTGCTCATCAATAATGTATCCTTGATACTGAACCTGGGTTATGCCAAAAGTGCATTTCTCCAAATTGGCACACAAATTGTGTTGCCGCAATGTTTGGAGGACCTGTCGGATGTGGTGGAGGTGTTCTTCCCAAGTCTAGCTGAAGATTAGAATGTCATCCAAGTACACCACTACAAATGAGTTGGTGAATGGCCACAGGATGTCCTCCATTAGCCTCATGAAGGTTCTAGGGGCATTCGTCAACCCGAAAGGCATGACCAACCATTTGAAAAGGCCCTCCTTGGATTTGAATGCAGTCTTCCACACATCAGAGGGTTCGATTGGTAGCTGGTGATACCCAAACTTCAAGTCAATCTTGCTGAAATATTTTTCCCCCTTGAGTTGGTCCAGAAGGTCATCAATCCGTGGGATCGGGTAACTATTCCGGACAATGATCTTGTTCAGTGCTCGATAGTCAATGCAGAGTCTCCAAGTCCCATCCTTCTTCTGCACCAATATGATCGAGCTCCCACAGGGCGATGAACTCGGTCGGATGTGACCTTTCTGCAACAGCTCTTGAATCTACCTCTTAATTTCGTCATTCTCCAGGACAGAGCGTCCGTAGATGGGTCCATTGGGTAGTGGCGCACCTGGGGTCAGATCGATGGGGTGCTTGACCTGGTAGTCTAGAGGCACCCCTGCGGGGGAGGTGAATATGTCCTTGTACTCCTCCATGACCTTATCCATATGTTGTTTTTGTGCAGCGGGGTCTTGTCTGGAGGTCATGGCCACAATATTCCTCTTTCCCTGAGGGTGGATCATCAGGAAAACAAATTTCCTGGTTTTGGAAATGATCTTACTGCATTGTTTTGCAGTAACCAAAGAGATGGTGGTAGGCGGTGCTATCTCCGGTATCCTGTACAGTTTATTGCCCAAAGTGATAATAACAGCACGAGGCCTGGACTCATACACATCATGTCACTTCCACAAGTACGGTTGGCCTAATAATACATCAGAAACATCAAGAGGAGCAATGTCACATAATACCTCATCCGTGAAGGGCTTGATGTTGTAGGGAAGGCGACATTGTTGACTGACGTGGAGGTCCCGTCCTTGGTGCAACCACCCGATGGTGTATGGTTGTGGGTGTGCTGTGGTAGGAAAGCACAGCCACTTCATGAACTCTACCAAGATGAGGTTTTTCTGGCTCCTGCTGTCGACAATGAACTGCAATGGGGAACCCTTTACCCACATCTTGGAATGGAAGAGACGCTCTGCCTCCTCTGGATCTTCTGGTTCCTCCTTCTGGATCTTCTGGTTCCTCCTTCTGGATCTTCGTGCTGGCAACGGTGGCGTTGGGCTCCGCATCGATAATCTGCTTCCCCCTATCATTCCCTTTGTCAGGTTCTAATTCAGAGTCGGAGCATGCATCCAATTTAGAAGCCTTCAACTCGGCTACTAGTGACTACTTGGCCCGACACTCACTTCTGTTGTGAGTGGATCTCTTATGGAAATCACACCACTTCCCCGTGTCCTTTTTTGGATTTGTGGTGTTGTTCTTTGCTTGTGTCTTTGGTGGGTTGTCCTAGGCTGCCCCACCTTAGCTTGGTCCTTTGTTCTGCGGTTTGGGAGTACCTTTCCCTTGCTTCTGATTTGCAGATCCAAAGTCTCGCTTCTTCTGTTTGAACTTCTGCTCCATCTTGGCAGCATATCGGTATGCCACACAAAGTGAGGAGATGTCAAGGAACTCCATTTCCTCCTGAATGTATCTGTGAAGACAATTGAGGTACTTTAACACCAAATGTTTCTCTTAATCTTTGATACCCAACTTTGTACGTAGGGTATGAAACAGATTCATCATCTCATACACATCTTGGTCCCTTTGTTGCTGCAAGGTAGTCCATTGTATGTATTTGTCCTCATAGCTCCCCACGGGATAATATTGTTCCTTGATGGCATCTCGGAAAGAATTCCAAGTGGGTGTGGCTGAGAAAAAAGAGGGTTCTCCCTCGCCCTCTTACTCTGAGTAGGTTTCCCACCAGTCCTTGACATGGGGGGCAGCTTTCAGGAGTGCGAAAATAATCTTTTCTCGGTCGGAAAAGTCATGAACCGAGAAATATCCTTCTAACAGATTCAACCATGTTTGTATAGCATATGCATCTATTTGGCCATCGAATAAGGGAATGTCAAATTTTATTTGTACCTTAAAAGGAGTGGCGCCTCCAGAGTGGCTTTTGGATGTCGATGCCCCGCCAGTCGGAATCCGTTGAAGAATCTGGGCAAAGTTGTCCATCATCGTGTTCCTTTGTTTCTCGAGGGCCTCCTAGAGAAACATTTTGATAGGATCTCCTGCTCCCTCATATTTATTTTCTTCCCCCATGGGCAGTCGTCGGGGTTTGCGAGGCTGATCTTGCAAAGGTTCAACCAGATCGAGCCCCAACTCCTTATACCCTGATCTCGTTGGGGACATGCAAAGAAGGATCGAGAATGAGAAAACTTCTCTGATACCACTGATCCGGACTTATGTAGGAACACAATGAAATACATAAATACACATAAACACAGAGATTCAGTGGAAATAAGTCTTCATTTAATTAATAACAAATGACTGAAATATGCTTACAGGTAGAATGGAAATAAACTAGCTAGGGCGTTGGTAGCTTATCTCTGAGAAGAGATGTGGCGGCTACTGGCCTCTGAACTATGTTACAATGAGGATCGAATGCCTATTATTATTGAGAAACAATGGAAAACCCTAAACATCCAAAGACCTAACCCTAGGAGATGAAACGCCAAGACTATGGGCCCCGTTTGGGTAAGTTGGTACATCAACTTCCCGGGGACGTAACTTTGGCATACGATCTCTGTTTGATGCGTTCTATACATCGTTAGAAAGATATATCCAAGGAATACAACTTTTGGGTGAGAAACATCAATCTAAGAACCATGTTGCTCCTCGTTTTCCCAAAAAATGTCGTTTAAGGCCTCAAAACGGATCCGGAAGTTTAGGACCCGAAAAACTGCTAAAAATAGTAAACTGTGCGGAAACTGAAAAACTGAAGGAAGCAGTGGTGGGGGTCCAAGTGGAATAGGTGGGTGGCCACCAATATCCACCTGGATCATTCCTCCCCCCTTAGTAAGCATTGGTCCCCATTGCGTTGAGTTCCTCCATGAGATGAGGAAACTTCTGTCGAACTTGGTCCCTGGTGAGCCATTTGCCTTGGTGAAGGAGTTGTCCTGCTTTGACAACTCGATATAGCGGTATCCTTTGTTTTCGGGTGTGATTAATCTATGTATCCATGATGTGATCAGTTATGTCTTGTTCCATGTAGTCTAGATTTAACTCTGTTGGTGTGAGTTGTTCTGCCATGTCGGATGTGTCTAGTAGAGGTGGAAAGTAGGGCCGAAGGCAGTCCACAATGAACATTGGGTTCAGACCAAGGAATGGTGGAATGCTGAGCTCAAAGACATTTTCCCCTACAGCCTTGGTGAGGGTGTACAACCCATATCGGAGTGGACGAAGCTTGCAGTGGGGTCCAGCGAGGTGCTCCTTTTGCAAATGCAGCCACACTTTGTCGCCCACTTGGAAGTTGTGTGGCACCCAATGTTGATCATGTTGCTGCTTGTACTTAGCATTGGATTTGTCCAAGATGTCATGAACCTATTGGTGGATGTGTTGAATGTTCTCAATGAAGATGTTTTCCTTATCCGCCTCAGACTGGACATGAGTTGAATCTTCCTGAGTAGCCACAAATGGCATGGCTATGTCAATGAGACATAGTGGCTGGAATCCCAAGCCCACTTGAAAGGGGTTGTGGCTGGTTGAGCTATGGAGAGCCCGGTTGTAGCTGTGTTGTACGTAGGGGAGCCTCTCATCCCATGTGCATGGATTCTTTGAATTGTACATGTGCAGAATGTGTACGATCTTCTGGTTGACGACCTCTGTCTGGACATCAGTTTGCATATGGAAAGATGTGGACTTGGTGAGCTTGGTGTCCAACATCGACCAGAGGCTGGACCAAAATGTACTGAGGAACCTACTGTCCCGAACTGAGATGATAGACTGTGGGATCCCAAAGTGTACCCACACTCGTTCAAAGAAGAGTTTAGCAGTGGTTTCTGCTGTGATATTCTTCTTACAGGCCATCATAATGGACATCTTCGAGAATTGGTCGACGACCACAAAAACATAGTCATTTCCATTCTTAGTAGAAGGAAGGCCCGACATGTAATCCATAGAGATGGATTCCCAAGTTCAACTGGGGGTAGGAAGTGAAGTATAGAGGCCTTGCTTCTTGATGGTTAGCTTGGAAATGGCACAAGCAGTGCAAGACTTGATGTACTTCCTGACATCTTGTCGAAGGTTCGGCCAATAGAAATACTTTTGCAGTACTACCACGGTTTTCGCGACCCTGAAATTCCCAGCGACCCGACTGTAGTGCGCCTCCCAAATCATCTTGGCACACTCGGTTGAAGGAACACAAAGGTGTCCCAGGTGACAAAGCAAGGCTTCCTGGAGGTGAAAATTTGGAACTTACTTACCCTCCAAGAGTGTATTGTATGTGTGGCCGAATTCTGGATCACTTGTGTAGAGAAGCGACCAATTGAAAGTCTCATGCCCAAAAGATTTGAGCACAGTGGTTAGTGCCACGATGGGTGGTCGACTAAGGCAGTCTACAACATTATTGGTGCTGCCTTTTTTTGTACTTAATGCTCAAATGAAATTGTTGCAGGTATGTGGACCACTTATGATGGCGATCGTTCTGCAACTTCCCTTGTGTCTGTATGAACTGTAGGGGTCAGTGGTCTATGTGGATGACCATTTCCTTTCCCAAAATGTAATACTTCCATTGCCGACAAGCCTACACAATGGAATACATTTATTTTTCATAAGTGGGATACTTCCGGACTGTGTCGGAAAGTGTCTCACTGTGATATGCCACTGGATGCCCATGTTGAGTAAGGACTACCCCAATAGCATAGTCAGAGGCATCTGTCTCGATCTAAAATGGTTGTTTCAAGTCTGGTAATGTGAGCACTGGTGCAGAGCAGAGGTGATGCATCAACTCCCCAAACGCCTTCTGTTGAGATTTAGACCTAAATAATTTTGCTTTAGCTCCTCCCTTGGTGACTTGACTCAAGGGCCAAGTGATATGAGAGAATCCCAACACAAACCTGCGGTAGAAATTGGCAAGACCTAAAAAGTTGTGGAGCTCTGTTAGGGTGGTTGGTGCTGGCCAATCACGAATGAGTTGGATCTTTGCTGGATCCACATGCACCCCCTGCTCATCAATAATGTATCCCAGATACTGAACCTGGGTTATGCCAAAAGTGCATTTCTCCAAATTGGCACACAACTTCTGTTGCCGCAGTGTTTGGGGGACCTGTCAGATGTGGTGGAGGTATTCTTCCCAAGTCTGGCTGAATATCAGAATGTCATCCAAGTACACCACTACAAATGAGTTGGTGAATGGCTGCAGGATGTCGTCCATTAGCCTCATGAAGGTTGTAGGGGCATTCGTCAACCCGAAAGGCATGACCAACCATTCGAAAAGGACCTCCTTGGATTTGAATGCAATCTTCCACACATCAGAGGGTTCAATTGGTACCTGGTGATACCCAAACTTCAAGTTGATCTTGCTGAAATATTTTTCCCCCTTGACTTGGTCTAGAAGGTCATCAATCCATGGGATCAGATACCTATTCTGGACAGTGATCTTGTTCAGTGCCCGATAGTCAATGCAGAGTCTCCAAGTCCCATCCTTCTTCTACACCAATACGATTGGGCTCCCACAGGGTGATGAACTCGACCGGACATGACCTTTCTGCAACAGCTCCTGAATCTGCCTCTTGATTTCATCATTCTCCAGGACAGAGCACCGATAGATGGGTCCATTGGGAAGTGGCGCACCTGGGGTCATATCGATGGGGTGCTTGACCTGGCAGTGTAGAGGCACCCCTGCGGGGGAGGTGAAGATGTCCTCGTACTCCTCCACGACCTTATCCATCTATTGTTTTCGTGTAGCGGGGCCTTGTCTGGAGGTCATGGCCACAGTATTCCTCTTTCCCTGAGGGTGGATCATTAGGAAAACAAATTTCCTGGTTTTGGAAATGAGCTTACTGCATTGTTTTACAGTAACCAAAGAGATGGTGGTAGGAGGTGCTATCTCCGGTATCCTGTACATCTTATTTCCCAAAGTGATAATAACATCACGAGGCTTGGACTCATACACAGCATGTCGCTTCCATAAGTACGGTTGGCTTAATAATACATCAAAAACATCAAGAGGAGCAATGTCACATAATACCTTATCCATGAAGGGCTTGATGTTGTAGAGAAGGCGACATTGTTTACTGACGCGGAGGTCCTATCCTTGGTGCAACCACCTGATGGTGTATGGTTGTGGGTGTGTTGTGGTGGGCAAGCCCAGCCACTTCACGAAATATACCGAGATGAGGTTCTTCTGGCTCCTGCTGTCAACAATGAACTGCAATGGGGAACCCTTTACCCACATCTTGGAATGGAAGAGACGCTCTACCTCCTCTGGATCTTCTGGTTCCTCCTTCTAGATCTTCGTGGTGGCAATGGTGGCGTTGGGCTCCACATCGATAACCTTCTTCCCCCTGTCATTCCCTTTGTCAGGTTCTTATTCAGAGTCGGAGCATGCATCTGATTCATAAGGCTTCAACTCGGCTACTAGTGACTGCTTGGCCTGACACTCACTTGTGTTGTGAGTGGAGCTCTTATGGAACTCACACAACTTCCCCGTGTCCTTTTTTGGCTTCGTGGTGTTGTTCTTTGCTTGTGGCTTTGGTGGGTTGTCCTAGGCTACCCTACCTTGGCTTGGTCCTTTGTTCTGTGGTTTGGGAGTACCTTTCCCTTGCTTCTGATTTGCATACCCAAAGTCTCGCTTCTTCTGTTTGAACTTCTGCTCAATCTTGGCAGCATATCGGTATGCCACACCAAGTGAGGAGATGTCAAGGAACTCCATTTCCTCCTGAATGTATCTGTGAAGACAACTTTGGTACTTTAACACCAAATTTTTCTCTGAATCTTTGATACCCAACTTTGTGTGTAGGGTATAAAACAGATTCATCATCTCATGCACATCTTGGTCCCTTTGTTGCTGCAACGTAGTCCATTGTATGTATTTTTCGTCATAGCTCCCCATGGGATAATATTGTTCCTTGATGACGTCTCAGAAAGAATTCCAAGTGGGTGCGACCGAGAGTAAAGAGGGTTCTCCCTCACCCTCTTGCTCCGAGTAGGTTTCCCACCAGTCCTTGACATGGAGGGTGACTTTGAGGAGTGCGAAAATAATCTTTTCTCGGTCGTAAAAGTCATGAACCGAGAAATATCCTTCTAACAAATTAAACCATCTATCTACAACATCTGCATCTATTTGGCTGTCAAATATTGGAATGTCAAATTTTACTTGTACCTTAAAAGGAGTGGTGCCTCCAGAGTGGCTTTTCGATGTCGATGCGCCGCCAGTCGGAATCCGTTGAAGAATCTGGGCAAAGTTGTCCATCATCACGTTCCTTTGTTTCTCGAGGGCCTCCTCGAGAAACATTTTGATAGGATCTCTTGCTCCCTCATCTTTCTTTTCTTCCCTCATGGAGGTCTTCGGGGTTTGCGAGGCTGATCTTGAAAAGGTTCAACCAGATCGAGCCCCAACTCCTTATACCCTGATCTCGTTGGGGACATGCAAAGAAGGATCGAGAATGAGCAGGCCACTCTGATACCACTGATCCGGATTTCTGTAGGAACACAATGAAATACATAAATACACATAAACACAGAGATGCAGTGGAAATAAGACTTCATTTCATTAATAACAAATGACTAAAATATGCTTACAGACAAAATGGAAATAAATTAGCTAGGGCACTGGTAGCTTATCTTTGAGAAGAGATGTGGTGGCTATTGGCCTCTGAATTGTGTTATAATGAGGCTCGAAGGCCTATTATTATTGAGAAACAATGGAAAACCCTAAACATCCAAATACCTAACCCTAGGAGATGAAACGCCAAGACTATGGGCCCCGTTTGGGTAAGTTGGTACATCAACTTCCCGGGGACATAACTTTGGCATACGATCTCCATTTGGCATGTTCTATACTTCGTTAGAAAGATATATCTGAGGACTACAACTTTTGGGTGAGCAACATCAATCTATGATCCATGTTGTTCCCCGTTTTCCCCAAAAAACGTCATTTAAGGCCTCAAAACGGCTCCAGAAGTTCAGGACCCGAAAAACTGCTAAAAATAGTAAATTGTGCAGAAACTAAAAAACTGAAAGAAGTAGTGGTGGCGGTCCAAGTGGAATAGGTGGGTGGCCACCAATATCCACCTGGATCAGATAGCATGTCCCTTTTATGCATTGCAACATCCTTATTTTTGTAGACCAGTAAAGGGAAGGTTGGGTCTATTGGTGCAGGTTGCAAGCACCTCGAATTGATATATGTTAATTCAGCATGTGTTTGGTTGTTTGTCTGCATTCTATTCAGAATTGAAATAAATGTTTCATTTGTCTGGCGCATTGTAGTATGCAATTCAAAGAATTTAATATTGTCCCTCCAAAAGTCATGCATCACTATTTGCATGTTAACCGTAGGTTGTTCAAATATTAAAGAATCTTGGATGGGTTGTTCCTGGTAAAGATCCCCATAGAATATCATGTTAATGTTTACAAAGTATTTTGTGTGCACATGTTTTATGCTTCTTAGTTGGTTGTCAAGGGAATACAAGAAGCGAATTCTAATAAAAGATGCCTCATATATAAATACAAGTTGCATTTCATCATAAATCCTAGACATGATATCTAACATTTCCTTGCTAAGTGGAAAAAACTGTGACTTGTTAAAAGGAATCAAAAATGCAGAGTGGACTATTGTTCCACTTGGATTATATGCATCTTTTCCTCTGTATTCAACTATTAGGCCCTTTGGTTTCATAGGATTAGAGGAATTTTTTGAATCATAGATTCTTATAATCATTTGGAACAGTTCTTTCATTGTGAGTGTCTTGCCTATTCCTGCTCCGCCTATAAGGAACAAGTGCACAGGAGTGTGCATGCTCAAGCATTTTTTAAGTTAAATGTCCTTTAGAATTGTTTGTTGTTCTCGATTCAATAGATGTCTAATTATGTGGAAAACATTATTTTCAATAAGGAAAGGATGTTTTGTGACTTGAAAACCAAGGTTGATACGTTTTTGAATGCCACTTGCTCGAGGATGAGGCAAATCTACTTGCAAGTCATAGGACTCGCAAGGAGTTCTGGTTGTTTTTCGGTTTGTGAATGTCTCATCAAGATTGTAAGTGTTTTCTAGTTCATTAACTGCACTTTATAGATCACCCCATGTTGGATTAGCATTGTAAGTAAATATAGCTTCATTGATTTGCACTATATCTTAGAGGCAACATACACATCTTCCCATGTAGGGAAGTTATGTTTTAATGTGTTTTCATTTTCATCAAACACAATGCATAACAACAGTTTTTTTCTACAATAGTTTTTATAGTCAGAATGTTTATTGTATTTGAAAAACTGTATCACAGAGGGTTTTTTTCTTTTTGATATGGGTGCACCATTTTTTTTGTAATGCGATATGAATTCTGCTAAGCAGATATGCTTAATAAGAGATGGATGCTGGAGGTAATAAACAATAACAGAGAGACATAACACGTCTTATGAATTGTCAAGCTCTTGTTCTAGAAAACATGGTGATTTAAGCACAAATGTGCATTTCTCAAGTGGAGATGTGTTTATGGAGACACACTTTCTTGAACTACAATTGAGGGGCAGGGAAGGTGCAATGTGGACTGCTTGTTAAGAAGACATTTTTTAAAGATTAAGTAATGTATTTCCAAGCGTACGTATCATTTATATGGCATCAATATGACTTCTTTCATGTTCTTTGTGTATTCTTATGAATGAACTTGTCATAGATTTGTCAATATTTGTCATATACGAGGTACAATACGATGTTGTAGCATATGCATTGAGGACGTACTACACATTTTTATTTTCATTCCACATAACTAGCATGTCCTTGGAGAAACTGTTGTTCTAGATATGGGAAAGTTTTTCATTTAAGGAAAACTGTTGGTTGTTTAAGCGTACATTTTATGGCTTGAATGTACTCATCTTTTGATAGATTTAGCTCTGTCAAGAAGTCATCGAAGTTCATCATCTCATCAAACTCTCATTGTTCTAGAAATGTGAACAAGGATTTAGATTTCTCAACGACAACATTTCCCTCTAAACTAAGTGGCTCTATAATTCTTGTTTCTCTCATTGGCGGTACGGGGAAGTTGTATCTACAATGTGAGTTTTTTTGTTTTCTACAACTTTTTGTATGATAATGTCTATGAACTTTGGCAAGTTCTAGATCCAAATGATTTGTGTTGCATCTTATGTATTTTTCCACAAACTTCTCGATCTGTGAATTGTTTTCAACTCCATAGATCGATGCACCCTCTATCCACAATAGTGCATGGTCATGTTCATTCCCCCTATTATGGAATTCAGTCACAAAAAAATAGTCCGATATTTTTTCGAATAACGTTTCATCAGGGCATATCAATTGTCTCAAAGAATTTATTCTATGTCTATAGTAGCGAGTACATGTCACTGTGTCTTTTCTTATGAGGTAGTCAATGTCATTATTTTCCAATGTATTGATTTGTTTTTTACGTTTCTTGTTCCTATGAAAGTCAGATACCATAGCCACCAATGGATCCCAACAATGATCTACACTTGCAAACATGATGAAAAATGTTGGGGGGGCCAGTTGTTGGATCATTGCAAAAATATTTTTCTTGTTTTGTTGCAAATAGTCAGGAGCGATGCGAATGTTTTTGAAATCTATGTATCCAATATCAGATTTCGGGATTTTTCCTAGGTTTACTTTGTACTTGACATCCTTGGCCAACAAATTTCTTCCTTGTAACTATCATTTTCTTATTCGCACCCACATGAAAAACAACACTTGCTCTATTATTATGCACATTGTTTTGAAAAACAAAATTGTTATGTGACAAGAGAAGTCACCGCTTGAATGTAGTGGCTCCCATAGAACTATTTTATGGTAACTGAATCGTTCTGTAATGTCAGTGGGAGGTGGATCTCCATAGAAGAGTGTTGGGAAGTTCATTTCCTCAGTGAATTTGTCCTTGAATATTCCAATTGGATGTTTCCCCTCAGCAGGTGCAATTTCGACAATCTTGTCTTGCAAGTCATGAATGCACTATTAATCAATGAATCCATGCACCAATGTCTCAACAGGTGTTTCATTCTTCGATTCATCACTTCTATCAACTTCAATAGAAGTTTCGAGAGTCTATGCATATCTGCCATCCCCTTCACCAAGAAAACTATAACAGTTCTCATTTATACAAATGTTATGTTCTTTGTACAGGGCCCTGGAACACAATTATTTTAATGCTTTCATAAAAACATGCACACGCACTTTTCCTGTCTGATATGAATTTTTGTATTGCAAGAGTCTTTTAAGAGCCACAAAAATTTTCATTGTGTCGCTAATGAATTGTGGAAAGGTGTTTTTCACAACATCTAGTTGAAAAAGAACATTAATAATTGATCCTGTTAATCCCATCTGAGGTTGTTTATAGCCCCAAGGTCTGATTTCTGTAAATTCAATTCATAGAGACACAAGTCTCTCTTCAAGTTCTATAAGTGCACTTACATCTGCTAGTGGTGTATTACATCTTATTTGGTCAAGGGTTGCACACTATGGCAGTTTTCCATTTTCAAGCGATTGTTTGCATGGAAGACAAATGTTTCCACTGGGAAATGTTTTATCATTTAGTGTAAAGCAGAGGTATTCTGCTTCCAAATCAGGCGTGAAAGACTTACTGTTTTGAGAAATTCAATTGATTGAAAATTTCACATGCAATGGAAGGAGTGCCTTTAATTTTTTTTTATGTAGGTCTGTCTGGCATATTTCTTCCGTAGGGAAGTATGGGTAGAAAGTGTTTCCTAGTTTTCATTGGTAGTAGTGCATGATGTTGGTTCTAGCCCATGAAATGTGATTTTTTCCTCTCAGATAGTTGCATGAACATTGTGGGATATGCAACCATAGCAGTTTATGTTGTGTTGTGCACAAACAAATTTTTTTAGATTTTGATATGTCAGTTTCTCTCTAGAAGGAAGCGTAGTAATGTATTTTTTTCTCTCGCGTATGACCTTTTTAAAGTTGTGATAACTTAGTCTACGTTTCTTGTTTAAGGCCAGGATGACTTCATGGAAACTGGGATGAATTTCATTCTGATTAAATAGCATGCAACACTTATGCAGATTCGATGTGGTTTGACTGGCATTGACACGGGACCTTGAGCCAACAATATTTCCTATACTACCAATGTATTGTTTCTCTCACGTATGACCTTTTTCAAGTTGTGATAACTTATTCTAAGTTTTTTTTTTAATCCCTGTATGGCCTCATCACAATTGAGATGAATTTCACGCATGACCTTTTTCAAGTTGTGATAACTTAGTCTACGTTTTTTGTTTAAGCCACGTATGGCCTCATCGCAACTGGGATGAGTTTCATTCTCATTAAAAATCATGACATGCATATGCAGATTCGATGCGGTATGGGTGGCATGGACAGTGGACCCTGAACCAGTGATATGTCACAACAAAGGTTGATAATGGATATGTGCCATATCTGTTTTCAACGAGATGATGTCAATTGTTCGATCACAATTTGAATCAAAAGACCAGGAATGGACAGTGCCATCTGGTAGGGCTGACCAGACTTGGATATTTACTCTGAATATGATAGATATCCATTGCAAACAGAATATGCCACCCTCCATATTTCCTTTTTCATATGGAAGTGCCATGTTTACAAGGTATTCTCACCAACTTCCAATTGCCAACATATTTTCTAGGAGATATGGTGAAAGGTGTTGATGCAAGCATCTAAAATCTTGTTGGTTGCCTACTATAATTGCATTGCAAAAGGATTGTATAGTGTAAATCCGTAGCAAATGCACATCGAACTATGTTTCTACCAAACAACAAATTGCATTGAACAGACTATCTCCACAACTAGATACAACAATTGTTGCTATCTACAAGCCATGGTAGTCTATGCAATGCATAATCCGTTTCCACTGTGATTCAAGGTCTTTTCAAATGAGGGACAAGTAAATATGAAGTCCTCCAAGATTTCATATAGATAATTTTCTATACGGTAGTGGTTCATAATGACCATTGACAGGATTAGCATCATGGAACAAAATGCAGTATGTATTGTTAGATGCATTTTTGTTGAATAGAAGATATCATGTTTTTCTTGTCAATGACCATATTCCAATTGATATATTGAGCCACTTAGACAAACACCGTATACAAAATGTATCTTCCTAAAGTCCCCTCTCATTTGCAAGCAGAATTGCAGATGCAGACAACCACATCTTTGAAAAATACGTAGTGACATCATGTATTCCATGCAACTGCCAAAGAAAATTAGATGCCAATTTGTATTCATACGACTCCAATTCCTCAACATTGCCATTTTTTAAATATTCCAAGAAAAAATCTATCAATCCATTGCGCAGGTCGATCGAGGAATAATGGAAATGCATCAAAAAGGCAATCTCCTATAGTATACGAGAATGCATCCAATCTAAAAAGCCCATTGCTATGCAACACCTTGTCGATGTTGTCATGTATAATGGAGTCTGTATCCATTTCACATGACTCAACATATACTACTTGTTTCATCTCTTAAACTATGATTTTCAAGTCGTTTCTTAGCTATTTTTAGTTTATATGAAGATAAAGAAAAGGGAAAAAAAAATAAAACTAAAAAACATAAAAAAAACAAATAGAAAACTGCAAGCGTGGAACTGCGTACCAATCTCGGTATGTATCCTTCAACCTTCTTCTTGTCAAATTCAATCCCCCCTATTCACCACAACAGATGACAAGAAAACAAACATACAGTGAACCATGAACTAAACAAAAGAAACAACGCAAATAAATAACACTATAAATTTGTTGAGTACAAAGACCGAGTATTCAAGGTATATCATTTTTGAACCTATTCATGGCATGCATCCTACCAGCTTCTCAGAGGTAGAAGATGTTCTGCAAAATAGAAAGGACAGGACAAAAGCAATATGTGGATGAAGTTTTTGACCCAGAGAATAAAAGCATTCCCTATGTTGGCCCTCGACCAAGTTTTGAGGAAACCTTGGTCAAGTTAGGACCACTTTTTGGACTTTGACGTAGTGATTGAGGAAGGAACTCCCAGGCAGAGCTGATATCTCAGATCTCACTCATTTTGTGGACCCATCAAATGGTTTCGTAGGTTTTTGTATTAGGATTTATGTGATGTAGGCCCATGGGTTTACCCATGATTAGGCCTTATTGTAAAAGTATAAATAAGTAAATATTGTAAGGTAGAAGTAGTGAAGGCTAAGTTAATAGCTTGGAAGGCTAAGTGCAAGTGGCTCTGAGTTGCTTTGTGAAACATAGTGTATAAGTAAGGCTCCGTTCTTGATAGAGAAGTGGGATTTATGATGTGACCTAATTTTAGGAAGGAGGATTTGGTGTTCAGTGCGCAGATCTATGAATTCTTAGTGCTTTATTTATATTGAATGTGCTAGATCTAACTTATGATGCTAAGTGTGATGTGTATGTTGTCATTGTTACTGCGTTGACATGTACTTAGGGTTTGATATGCGATGTGAATAAGAATAATGGGTTGATGCATGTTGTTCCTAAGTACTCTCTAGAAGTGTTATAATCACATATATGTGTCCCAACTTGGTTACAGACACCCAAGTCTTGTAACCCCCTGCCTCTACCTTGGGTGAGAATTTGTCTGCTTCATAGGTGTTGCCGAAAGAGTCGGTAGTTAGGGTTTTTTTGGTGCGTCGTTGAAGCACTGAACCCTGGGTTTGCCCCTCTTCCAACAAATGGTTCCGTTGTCGGGACCTGAAACTGTGATTGCTAGGAACTGAAAGAAAAGAGAAGCTTTGTGCATAGATATATTGCTTTAGTGCGCAATATTCTACTCATCTTGCGCAGCTTTGTGATAAAAGATAAATCCAATCTGAAGAAAATAGGTAAGATCTTGAAAGAGGTAAATATTTGTGATTTGATAAGAGTAAGATAAGTGAAAAATTTTATTTAGAAATAATGAATCTAGGTATGTTTGATAGATTTTGTCCTAGTCTGAAAACTAGGGCACAGTTGGAAGAAAGATTTGATCTAAGTAAACCTAATAAGAATGAAGAAAGATATGTTATTCATATGCATAGAAAGAATTTTTGGACTAATAAGTGGATGCAGGAACCTAGAAAGAATTTTTGTAGATTGCAGGTCTAGCACTGTGATCGTAGTGCGCAATACAGGAAAGGTTGGGGAACGTTTAAAAGAAAGAGAGGATTAACAATATGTTATAACTGTAGAAGACTGGGATATATTGCTAAGGAATGGCTTGGTACAGGTCCTATTTGTCTCTGTTGTAAAATTGTTGGTCATGAAATTGAGGGTTGTCCAAAGATGATTGCTAAAGTCCAATAGATGAACATGAGACAAGAAAACTATGAAGAAAGTCTAGAGAATAAGAGCATGTTAAAGAATCATCAAGAAAAGGAATCATAGAAAGATCAGACTATGTTATTACAGTTGAAAGAAACAATGAATGATCACAAAGATGTCAGTTTACCAGAGATCTTGAAGGTAAAACAACGCATAAGTGCAAGAACATGAGACTTCGACGTAGACTGTTTCTTGGATGGGGAAACACAAGTGACTATTATGATAGAAGAAACTTGGGAAATTTTTGGGAAAGCCTATTGTGATTCCTTCATTGGGAAGGATAGGCTTGTTTAAAGGAAAGATGATAACCCTATGTGGAAGAATTACTAAAGTACCTATTATTGTCCATGGAACATCGACTGAAGAAGAATTTGAAGTCATTAAGTTTGCTAGGAACAACACCCCTTTCCCACTCTTGTTATGAAACACTTGGATTGAGAAGGATAAGCTCAGAAGGAAAGCAGAGGAAGAAGTTACATAAAAGAAAAAACAAGAACTAAGGGACTTCATAGCTAGAAAAATAGATCGACAGATAGAAGAACGAGAAGTTAAGTCGAAGAAGCATGACACAAGAGAATTAATTGTCAAATTTAAAAGAGTGCAAGAAGGTTTGAAGGACCTATCCATGCCAGAAAGAAGTATATCCACCCAGGAAGTAGTAAGAGAATGGATATTAACTTCAAATCCTTTGAGAGAACATCAGCAGTGCGAAGTAACTTCACTAGGAGAAGGTAAGAATAAGGATGGAAAGAGGATTCCAAAAACAACTAGAGAAACTCAGATCACAGGAAAGAAGGCAAGGAAGCTCAGTAAGAAGAAGGCTAAGTTGGAAAAGCTATACGAAGAGAAAAAATGGAATACTTCACAGATTGGGACTTCACATGAGGCAGGTTTACAGGAATTGAACCTCGCCGGAACGACAGAACCACGTAGAATGGGACTTCGCCCTAGCAAAGCTATATGACCGTTTGAGGCACCCCGATCGTTAGAATGACGCTCCAAAACAGTTAGAAAACAATTTTATGGGCGGATAGACCATCGTTGGACGTTGAGACCGCACCGTAACAGACAAATTCGCATTGATGGAAACCTTCCTACCCATTGGAGGAATATATTACGACACTCACTTATTTAACCCATCAAACGTTGTTCCAAGACCACTTTTTTCCACCTGTAATTATATGATCTAATAGAGAACTGATTATGTGTCAAGTTGTGATTTCAAACCTAGACACTGCCATCCTCTTGTTTACCCCACCTGTCCATTCTCCTACCCCAACCTCTTCGTTTAAAAGTGAGAATGTCAAGAGAACAGACTAAGTTACAGAAGTCCATCGAGGAGGTTCTTAAGAAGTTTATGGCTGATAGAGCTATATCTAAAGGTCTTCAGGCATCGTCGACTAGGGGACTGTAGGCTTCCTCTTCGACTACACAACGCTCTAACCATGCTAACCTCACAACTGGGAAGCGAAGTAAGCATCGTGACGATCTGACTAATGTGAAGAAGATCCCATCGATATTACTAGATTATATCTCACATTTGGCTAGCGCGGTTAACCACAACAACATCCCACGAGAATTTTAATACACTTTGATCACCACATACATCCCAAAGGGGATATGCGTAGTTGGAAGTCATTTGGGACAAATCACATCCCTGAAAAACCGTGACTATAACCTTGGAGACAGAAAGAACTACAGCATGCTCACACCTCACCGATACTTAATGAAGACTACTGGGAAGAATCCTTGCATTGTTGATCAGTCATGGATAAAGGAGCTGCTGCAGCCAACTATACTCAATGTAATGAAGATTCCTCACTTTGGCCAACATCAGGAGGTTAACGCTTGCGTTAAAATCCTCTTGTCGTGATATCATGGTGGATACCTATGTCTCGACAGGAGGATTACTGTGGATTCGACGTTGATCCACTTGATCACAGGATTGAGCATGCAAGGACCCGACCCTCAATAGTTCTACCTAGAGAAGGCCTCAGACTGCTCCCTGGCACAGCGCATAAAGGAGGCATATGGAGAAGTTGAAAAAGGAAAGTGAGGCTACAAGGTAGCTTCTATCTAGGATGGAGTAGTGTGCCTCACTTGCCAACTCATATCTAGCAAGATCTTCAGAAAGAACCGCCCCACACAGGTCACCGGGTTCATGGTGGACTTCACAGGGAAATGCGTGGAGGGAATGCAGATGAATTGGGTGAGTTACGTCATCAATGAGCTTGAGAAAGACTGTCCTGAAGTGCATAATAAGGGTCTACAAGAGCACCAGATCTATATGCAAGACTCATCTTTCATTCTCAGCACCAACTGAGATGAGGCAACAATCCTCAACAGATATCAATCTGTACCATAAACAAGAGCATCAACCATGCACCAACCTGTGCCAAACAACCTGTAACCAACCTGTACCATAAACAAGTGCATCCAACCATGTACCAAGTATATACCAATAATGTGTCAACCACTCATCAACATTGAATCATCAATATGTACCAACATCATCAACTATACACCTCATGTATGTGCCAACTCATCAACTACTTGTCTCAACCATGTACTAAACATGTACCTCAACCAAAATCCCGCATCAATTTCATCATCAAAATCTGATTTGTAGCTATAAAATAGACCTGGTGTATCTGATCACATTCTTGCAAACCTTCCTTAACTTTAACAGCAAGAGACTAGTATTTTCATCAAACTTTTCTTTAGTCTCACATGCCTAGTTTTGGATTAGTCAACAACCCTAACTTGAAGTAATCATAACTTTGAACCTGTAATGTATAAATATCCAAATCTAATACACAATGTTCTTCAGTGTGTTTTATGCAATTCCTCCAAGTGGAACTACTTGGAACCTCTCAGAAAAGGATTTATAGAAAAAAATGGCATACCTTGCTGAATTTTGGCTTATTCTAGAGAGCATCCTTGTAGAGAGTGCCCCACACCAATTTTTTGATGAAATGATCTGAAACTGTTACACAGTATACTACAACCTTTACCCTAACCGACACATTTGGTCTCACTGAATTTGGATCTGTCATGAAGAAGTTATGACGTTTTTACCCGAAACACCTGATTTTGACTAGTTTCGGGACTGGCCACAAACCCTATTTTCCACAGAGTGTAACTCCAAAAATACAACGACCCACAAGATGAATTTTGAACCACAGATACTTGGATAT
>ML779057.1:238811-258396 GCA_009831015.1 Picea engelmannii | reverse complement strand
ATCAAGGGAATCATATCAATCAATTACTTGACATCAACCAATGACATCAATCAAACCAAACCATTTACATCAATGACATATGATCCAACAATCTCCCAAGTAATCAAACCATTGGCATCAATGACAACATGATCCAACAATTGGTTCCATTACCCAAACCTTTGTGCTACTGGAATTTGCTACCGGAATTTCTTCAAGGGTTGACATCAATGACAACCAACCCAATTAATCAACACTATTAATGATAATGAAAAGAGATTACAACCAAAGTATTGATGATGTGAAGCTCCTTCCAACAAGTTCACTACTCTAATAACCACAATGCATCCATGAAATCCATCACCTTCAACTAACTCCTTAGCTTATATTGAATCCCTCAAAGCCAAAGAATTACTAACAATCTTCTAATAACAAACCAAAAGCAAAGCTATCAAATATTATTCTTCATTCACTATTAACCTTTCCTCATGAGGGAAACCTCCTTTTATAGATTGAAGAGGAAAAGGGTGCGAAGGTTAGGATGAGAGGTTAGGATCCCCTTAGATCAAGAGTATAGGTGAGATCCAAACCGATCGTAGGACACCTCATCTTGAAGCTTCTCTTCTAGAATCTTCTAGAATTTCATCATTTTCTCCCCTTTTAAGAAGTGTTGCACCCTACAATGGAGAGACTTGAGATAATGTCACACCCTGCAGTGGTGAAACATGCGACACTTGAGGGTGACGCACCCTACAGTGATGAAATATGCAACACTCTCTTAAATTAAGGCTTTAAATGCATTAATACCATGTTTAACCCCTTTTGCATGATTGTCTTCTCTCAAAGCAAGGCTCTTCTTCAACAATTATAACTTGTATTCTCCAGATGATAGAGGATAAGTGAACATCATCAGTTGTGACAAAATATTTTGTAACATAATCCCCCCCAAAGTATGAAGCTAGAAGGGGTGATAGCCAAAATAATTTGGCATGTGGGTATTGAAACAAAGAACTCATCAATTGGAGATCTGCCAACAACAAACAGGGAAATCCAATATCATATTTGAGGTAGGCATTCCCATACTCATAATATAAATGACTCAAAGCATACATGTTTACATGCAAAGACCCGTGTCATGTATGATGGGTCATGGCCACCAAATTACACCATGGATTCATGCCAAAATGTTTCAAATCTAAACATATCCACCAAAAATACTCTTTGGATCTATGTTATAAAGACTTGGATTTTTTAACATAGCCACAAAACATACACTATGGATCTATGCAACAACACATACTCAAAATATGCCATCGCAACCTAGATCCATTTGACAAGACCAAGAGTATTCATTCCTCTGTTCCATTATATGATTTAACCAGGTGAATAAAGGTGTTGAAGTCGAACATTGTAAAAACCATATGATTACCGGTCAATGATGGTTATTGTTAACAAATGCGAAATCAACCACCAATAATGGCAATGGACCTTAAGGTACATAAGTACATTATATTGAGTATGAATAAAAGAGATGAAGTCGAACACCCATAGAATAATTCGATCGAAGGTCATTGATGAAAACCTATCATCGAAGGATATGAAACTTCCCATTGAGGCATGCAAGTTCTAAGGTACTATAGAGTTTCTAAACCATCTTCCTAGATAATGTGTTGAAGTTTATAGGACGTGATTTGTCGCAAGAGGGCCTTTATGTATCCCCCATCAACGACACTAAATAGGTACAATATTTTAAGTAAGTATAGCATGGATTGTTGTATGACTGACTCAGGGATGATCGACACTATAAAAGGTTTATGTCAACTGGATTTCTCTTGAACATATGGATGACACGACAATTTTCTTGGCAGCATTGACTCAAAGAGGATCACACACCAAAGTGTATACTTGTAGAGGAATATGATCAACAAGAGACAAATGGATTTTCCAACCTTGGAACAAGGTGTGAAAGGGTGTCATGTTCAAGAGTGACTATCTACCAAATATTAATACAAAGTTTATACAAGTTCCCTTTCCCAATTTCCCCCCACCATTTCTAGCAAGTACCTCTTTATTTTTACACAATCTTGAGGAGGATAACATATGCATGTACTATAAGCTCATCATTTGGATGAGTCCTTCAAAGTATTTTTAACAACCCCTAGGAAGGAGTGGTTCAGTCCCATATCGGTCTTTCAATGTAATTTTTACGAGACCAAAGAAAGTAAACTTGATGGTTTTTCATGTTTAGAGAGTTTGAAAAACACTTAAAGAAAACTCCAAGATTAACTTTTTCGTAAATTTAGTCTCCCAAGCCCGAAAAAGTATAAAATAATACTAGGATAACTCTTATAGACATGATCAAATAAAGTATTCTTTTTTCATAATTAATTATACTCATCCCAATAAAGGTTTAAACCAATATTGAATAGATACCCTTTCAAATTGTTTAACGAGCATGAAAGTAAGCAAGTTTTCTCAGCGATATTTTCATGTTTAGGGATTCTGAAAAGTGATTAAAGGAGACTCCAAAGAGTTAATTTTTTGTATATCTTTTATGAGTCTGAAAAATAGATAAAAATATACTCAATAACCTATTCTCATGTATTAACAAGCACGATAAAGAACAAAGACTAAGCTTGTTCTAGAAAAGAATACTATGTTACGATGGGAATGAACCCCAAGCGAGGATCACTCCTAGTAGCATGTCTCTCTAGAGATATTTTTCCCCCAGCCTGTGTGGTAGAAGATAGTGTCTTTGATCCATAATGATGTCCAAAGGCTAGAGATATTCCCCCCAAGTGGTGCTTCCTCCATTGACGCTTTGTATTTCCTCCTTTTGACTGGCTACTAATAGAAATATTTTCACTAGGTGGAGGAAAAGAAGGTTCAAGTATTCTATCTAGAGGAATACTCAATTCGGATGGAGGGGGGTCTGTTTCATATTTTAATGAGCTTGAAAGAGACAATGAACTATGCTCATTAAGACCAGGTACTACCAAAGGATCAATGGATTCTATGGAATTTTTCACCTGAGTCAAAATCATGTTGACTTTGGAAATAGAAGGAGGAATGTGAGATGGTGGGAGTGGAAAAGTTCCCATCAAATATGAATATTTTAAAAGGCCCACTCCAACATTCTCATAGGAATATGGGATTTTCTTTATAAAAGGAACACTACCAAGGCATGAATCAGAATTAAAGTAGGTGATTTGGTCTACCGTTACTATTTTCCTTAATGAGGGAAATGTAGTACATGAAACAAAGTAGAAACTATGGAAGACATGGTGTAGATCCAACTACGTCCTAGTAGAAGATTATAATCGAGAGGTTCATTAACAAATTCTACTTGAACAATTATTGTCTTACCTTATAACTCAATCAATAATGCATTAAGTACTCCAAAAGGTTTAAATCATCTATCGTCAAATGATTTTAATGTATTATGTGATTGGTTAATCAAGGGAGAACCAATAGCTTTCCAACAGTTAAGAGACATCAAATAGGTCAAGGCTCCTTTGCCTATAATAGTACAAAAATATTTATTTGTCGCAAGATGACTTGAATTTCAATGCAAGTTGGTGAGGGAGTCTTTGAAGATAATTTTCTAAATCAAAGACTATCATATTCACATCACTAGGGCGAATTCCACCAACGGATGACAACAATTATTTTTGTTGCGTAGGGAAATTTTGAAGGACTTCGAGGGTCGACATTGTAGAAGGAGCTTGAGTTAAATCTTCTAAAATATTGTGGTTCTGAGTAGCTCGCACATGTGGATTAAAAGATGACCTACGAACAACACCTTTTGGAGGTGGTCGAATCATTGTGTTTGAACTTAATTGATCAATATGTAGAGGCCTAGTAGGTGGTGGGGTAGACATAGAAGGTTTCTCAACAACACTTCCATTCAAGGAAGGATAGTCTTTGTCTCACATTGTGATTGAAACTTCTTTATCTTTACCTTCTGTGCACGTAAGTACATAAGAGGTTGCTAACACAAAGGTTTGTCCTTGAGTAACCATTTGAGTCTTCTGAGATGGAAAAGGATTGGCCAATATAATGGGTGTGGTTGAAGTTCCTTTAAGGAAACGATTTACATCAACACAATGCAGAAAATATTTAGTGTAATGATCCTCATTACAAATGAGACAAGGATATTTAGGTTTGCATTTTTCCTTAACTTCAACAAGTGGAGTTTTTGGTTTTTCCTTTGATTGGGCATTTGTTTTTCTTTTCCTTTCCTTTTTTCCTTATTTCCATTTTCTTGATATTTAGTGGTTGGTGTAGATTGAACAACGTTAACCTCAGAAGTGTTACTAGAAGGAGTGGCAGGAGGTGTAGTATTTGGAGTAGTCATAGTGGTGGGAGTTGTCTTAGGTAGGAAGTTGTGCTCGAAGTCTTACTTGTATTCTCTTGATTAATATAACCAATCACACCATCAGCAGCATGAGATTTCGTAGGAAGTGTTGGGTTTGGATTTGTCGATGAACGAAGAGTGTGAGGAATCATATCGTATAATGTGTCAGTCCAAGAATATACCAAATCAAGATTTGTGCATGACTAATGGTTTGTTCCTCAGTAAATACTCCTCCCATAAAAACATCTTGAATGATGGGTCCTAGAAGATATTCAGTGAACCATATAGCTATCAATTGATTAGGAATGTGAGCTTTGATTAATAGTCTTCACCTTCTCCACTCATGAATATGATCGAAAATATGAGTAGAGGTGGTTTGCCAAAGTGTAATTAGAATTTCAGTACCTATTTCATATCGAATAGATAGTTGAAAATGTGTGAGGAAGGCCATGGATAATGAATTAAAGTCATGCAAGAATCCTCTAGGTAATTCAATATACCACTTAGTTGTGGTCCCCGTAAGACTTATTTGGAAAATACATAAGCATATAGAATCATCCATCAATGAGTTTGATGAACACCAAAGATGGAAAATCATAACATGATTATTAGGATAATCTCTTAGTCTACCATCAAACTTCAAAATATCCAAGGGTAATTTGGAAGGAATAATTGGCCAAAAAAGGAGAGTGTGCCAAAAATGAGAGTATGAAATGGGATCATTCATTAATTGAGATAAGTATGGTAAATCCAAAGTGGATCAAAATGGAAATTTTTGGTTAACTTCAGGATACTGGTAAATTTGAGGAGGAAGTCTTTTCGAAATACCAGTAAGACCATAAGGATATTGTAAAGGTGCATTATATATTGATCATGTTACAGGTTGTTTTGGGGGATTTTGGGACATATAATAAGGGTTAACTTGTTGACTAGGCATCCCTCCTTAAGGATGAATACCCATTTGACTAGGTTGACTCCATTTAGGGTTCACGGTTCCTGCAAACGGTTTCCCAGGATTAATACCTAGGAAAATAGGGTTAGAGGATCCGGCTTGGGTAGTTACAAGAAAAATTTTCCTAGGATTGAGACCTACAAAAATTGGGTTAGAGGGGACCTGCATGATGGGTTCCTCCACCTGAATGTCTTGCCAAGGTAGATTTCCCCCCAGGTTTTTCTTGTGTTCCAATATTCCAATATGGCCCTATAACCTATGATCCAATAAAAGGATGACCCATGACAAGGTGTTTTCCTCCAACTAAAGGTTTCCTCCCAGTCGGAATTTGTGTCTCAACATAAAACTGAGATCCAGAAGGATGTTGACCACTTTGTCCTCTAAGAGGGTTCGATACTTCTAGTGAAATATGGGTAGGATTAGGAACCTATCCACTAATAGAATTATATATGGGAGGAATTGATTGACTTTCTCTTTCTCTATGAAGAAGAACTGTTCCAATGATATTATGAGATGTTGAAGAGCTACCAACTTGAAGGGGTAAAGTTTTCACAATTGTCATAGTGTTATTTAATTGACTAGGAAGGATAAGACCTATCCCACTTGATACCTGACCTAAGATAGAAACATTATTACCTATTTGTCCCACAATATGACCAAGGAAAAGGTTTGATGATGTGGTGATTGTACTAGTAACAATAGGTGTAGTAAAAGATGGTTGATTGATACCCAATCTATCAAAAATATCACGACCTGAGGGAGTTCACCATAAATGACAAAATAGAGTTCTAATTGGATCTAATATGCCATAGGTTTAAACAGGGGTTGTAAATCCTTCACTTAGATTAGGTTTCCCTGATTCCATATTTTTTTCTTCAAATGGCCTTGACGGTAATCTAGGATAATCTTCAGTTACAATTTCTCCTAAAGAATTTACTTGGACTAAAAGTGGACCAAGGGGATTAGTTGATGGTGGAATTTTACGATGGATAAAACCTTCCTAAACACCTATGATAACTCCCTTATAACATTCAATCAAAGGAGTAGCAACACTCCTAGTGTCAAAGTAATTTTCCTTGTCAACAATATCTCCACGAGAATTATCTTCTAGTGAATGGGGATCTTGTAGATTTTAACCTTATACAATATTTACTACAAACATATTTTCAGTAAAAGAACAAAAAATATACAATGGAAAATATAAAAATTACACAGATATTTTTCCCCTAGAAACCCAAACCGGGAAAACCAGCATATTCTATATTCATTCATTGCGATACATTGTTTACAATACAATATACATATATGATCCAGCAACATCCAAAACGCTAAACCAATCACCTAGATTAGTCAACAACCCTAATTCCTTAACTCGAAATAGAAAACCATCAGCAAAAACCATGTTCCAAAAAACCTCCCAACAATGGACATGAAAATTGAGGCGACATGAAAAATGAGGCAAAAATGAAACACGTTTCTTAGTACAATATGTACCTTTGTTTCTTTGATTGTTTCTTCTTTGATTCAACTTTTACCTTAACTTTATTCATTTCAAAATGATCCCATGTTCAAGTTCTTCTAGAATTGTGATAAGGTATCGTTCATGGTCTCACCCAATGGTGACCTATGAACATAAGTGGTAGTGGGTAAGTATCACCTATGGATAAGAAATACCTCCCTTGGATATTCCCTTGATCCAACACATATGGTGGGATAGTTCACTACAAAATTTTCCCTATATCTATTGGATTTGTTCCCATTTAATCAAGAAGATAGAATGGCATACCTTGGACTCAATGGTTTTCCTTATGTATCATGGTTGATGTAGCTCTAAAGATGCAACTCCATCTCCTACAACCTACTTCATGCACACAAGTGACAAAAAATACCAATCCTCAAACCTTCTTAATATTTAGGAAATATCAAATCTAATCTAGATCGAATCCAATCTATTCAATGAAAGATTGGATCTAACAAAAGAAAGTATTAATCACTGAATACATAAGAATTGGAAGGGAAAAACCACATAGATCTAAATCAAATAAAGGGTGAATAAATCAACATAGTTGTACCTTGAATCATGATGCATTCCTCCTTGGATCATTACTCTTTATCCTCCCTATCCCTCACACAATCAAGGATAACCTGATATGGAGATTGATTTCTTAGGGAAGATATCCTCTAAATTCCTTCAACATGCACCTGTAAATGATTCTTCCTCCTCTTTCCCATGGAATTCCTTATATATATATATATATATATATATATATATATATATATATATATTGGTGGAGGAGGCTAGTATAGGCTTCTATATATATAGAAGTTAGTGAACCTCAAATGGATTGAACTCCTCATGAATCACCAATTCTAGAAATAACAGAGGTGGTTGTGGGCCAGGAGTCTACAACTAGTGACTGGTCCCAAGATGCCAATTGTGCAAATAGTGATTGGTCGCGCTCTTTCAAGTAGTTCACGCATTATTTTCCTCAAAAATAGGGTAAATCTAGGGCAAAAGAGTGTGTCTCATCATGATGCATCAATAGGTCATTCATGATTCTCTACAGTGGAAACTAAGGTTGTAACATATGCCCCCTACAGTGTAAGTTCAGAAGAGGAACTGATGGTCAAAACACATTACGATAATGGTTTTCAATGTGAAGAAGTGTAAGGAGGGAGAAAATAGATCAAGAAGCCAAAGAGTTCCTTCAATCAAACTTGAAGTATATATATATATNAGGTAGGCATAACCATGCTTGGAAGGGAGACAAAGTATGGCCACCAACACAATACACTAGGAATCCATGAAATGGAATGTAAGACCATGGCCATGAAAAAGTACATAGTGGATCCATGTCATCAAAAATATCATAGCCACGAGAAAATAAAATCTGGATCTATGTCACAAAATTTATTAGGAAGACATCGAGCACCAATGAGAGTTCCCCTATAGTCTCCAAAATACTCATACAATGGTGATACACTCAATCACAACTTGTGAGGGGAAGAATGAATGAATTATGTGGCCCCAAACCCAACATATTTGTCCCAAACCTCAATGGTATTATTATACATATGTGAATAAATAGGCTAATGTCGAGCATGGTAGAAACCATTTGATTACCGTTCATTGAGGAAAATCATTAATGGATGTGAGGAGACCCACTAATGATGGAAATGGACCCCAAGGTAACTAGTACAATCTATCAAATTGTGAATAGAGGATATAATGTTGAACACTCATAGAATCAATTGATCAGGAGTCAATGATGTAAACTCATTGTTGATCATGAGGAAACCTACCACTGAGGAATGCAAGCTCCAAGGTACTAGATGGTTTCTATATATTTCACTTAGACAATGTATTGAATTCTCTAGGAAGAGATTAGTTGAAGGAGGGCCTTAATGTATCCTCCATCAATCGACACAAAACATACACCAAGAGATGATGCGAAGAGATAGAATCACCAAGTACAACTAACACAGGGATGGCTGACTTGGATGGTCAAGACAACATATGGTTGACTCAAGTTTGACTTCCCTTGAACATATAGCACAAAATAATGATGACCTCATAACAAGACTCAAGAGAACCACTGATATAGTGCAACAATGCATGAGGAATTGAAGCACTCTCCATAATGACTAGAGGATTAACTAGTCGTAGGAGAATATGTGACTCATATGAATGGTATACAACTCCTAGGATATATATAACCCAACAGTAAAACAATGATGCAAACAAATTCCATGTTCAAGGGTGACATAATTGATGCTAACACTTTTATAAATATAGATTAATGGTAAAAAAAAAAACTCACACATTTTTTTGAGTGTCTCCTTCATGGTTTTACGAGCATGAAAGAGAGATAAAAGTATGATCAATAGTGTCTTTTTTGTATGATTTTATGAGTCTAGAAAAGAGGTAAACTTTCACTCTGTAAGTGTATTTTTCATGTTTTAATGAGCACAAAAAAGAGTCAAAATCTAGCTCATGAGGTGTTTTTTCCATGGTTTAACGAGCAGGAAAAAGAGTTAATGTTTTGCTTGTTAGGTGTCATTTTCGTAGTTTAACGAGCACGAAAAGGAGTTGAAAGTGAGATTGTTTGGAGATAAAGAGTGGCTTAAAAATATGCATCTATGTTCCAATCACATGGAACCTACCTAAGAAACATGAATTCTAGTTGGTACTAGAAATTCAAGGGAACTCATAACAACGATTCTCTCCATGGGTGATGGTCACAAAATGGATGCAAAATAATGCAAGTGGTGAGATATCAAGGGTGACTAGAATGGTGGTAAGAAGAATCAAGGAAAATAGAAATGCAGCAACAAGACATGAGAATAAAATTCATATGAGATCATAAAGTAACATGAAATAGCGGGAACACGCCCCACTCCCTCCCCTTGGATATGGCTAGAACAAAGATGGAGAGAGAAAAATGAGGCTCAACATCAAGTCATGGTAGGTCTATAGGAGGGATGTTGAGCCTACAAGAAATGAAAACATGGGAACTATATGGAAATCAAGGTGCTAATTAGAGTTCTCGTGGAGGATAGGCACTATTGTTCAAGTTATGACATGCAAAAATGGAATGGCTAATGTCACAACCTGACAGTATCAACCATAAGGCATTGTGATAGCAGAGTGGACAGTTAATAATACAGAATGATATCATGGGGAAAAACCTATCCCTATATGCCAGTTTGAGACACATACCTCAAGTTAAACCATAAAAAATTCCAAACAAAATTTCATTGATTAATGTAAAACACATCTATAAATACTAGACTTGGGGTTAAAATGCGTAGTGAAATCTCAAAAAAAACAAATGTTTTTTGGATTTTTTGGATATGATATTTGCTAAACAAAAAACACTCACAACACATGCCTATGTGCAAGGCACTACGCATCTAGATGATTTATAAAAATTAGAGCCCATTTATAGGATTAGGCCATGGATCTTGATCATCACTGATGAACTCATAGACCATTTTCAGCATCATGTGGCACACCATATTGAGGCCACACCACATAGAATTGAATTTCGGTGTATGAAGATACTCATTGTGAGTAGTCTCATGAGCTATGGTAACTCCTTAATGATTCCCATCAAGACATAAATAAGGTATGAAATGATGATCTTCGATATGATTGGGAGAAAAAGATTCGGTGGAAATTTTTGAACAAGATAGTTGAGGCACGAAGAGATCAAGACTGGGAATTTCATTAGATTCCTCAACAAAGGACCCTAGTCCTAGAAAAAAATGCATCATGTGAACCTTCATTGGTTCTGAATGTTAGTGTTGGTTTTGTTTCATTCATTAGTGTTGTAGGGTAAATGAACCCTGCAGGAGTTACCTCCCTTAGGCTCTTCCTAGACCTAAGACATAATAGAGATGCAAGCAACAGATTTTCCTAGATCTAATTTATGCATGAAAAAGAATCTACAATTTGATGGAATGAAAGTTTTACTTGGAGATATGATGGTTGTCCCTACATGTTCCTTAGCTATTATCTTCCTCAAAGATGACATTCATTTTTACCAAGATGGATCTTCACACATAGAGACACAAAGAAACATTTCATAAGATCAAACAAATAATGTATAAATGGATAATATATCTAGTAACATAACATAACAATATCAATTCCCTACAAATATTATAACAATTACATACAATCAAGTAAGGAGGAAAATCGTGTACATCTCTTATTAATAAACAAATGGTTTAAAAATTACAATCAATGAAGTTGATGCAGTCCTTTCCCAAGCTCCTTTCCCAAGATCTGTAATCAAATTGCCATAATAATTTTTCTTTGTCCTTTCTCACCCCCTTTTCCCATGAGAGACACATATTATTTATAGGATAGTAAAGATAATATCAAAGTTTAATCTGGATAAGATCTCCATGCTCAAGATTAAATGCTTCTTGAGGTTGAACCACGAAAAATCTAGGGTTTAATATCATCTCACAAAACCAATCCTAAATAGGGAGTAACAAACCCAACCATGCCTTGCATTCTTATAGGGAGCAACCAGTTACCCCGAGAAACCAACACTTTCTGGTCACGAGTTGTAAATGGACAACAAGCGACCAGGGAAAAAAGTATTGTAAACTCAGGGTAAAAGTGGTATAATACATTTTTTCATACTTCTAACCTATGGATGATTCCCATCAGGTGATTAGGTTGAAAATAAATGTATAAAGTATGCCCCCTAAAGTGTGAGGTCAAAAGAGGTGTCTGATGGCCGAAATAATTTACAAACAAAATCACAGATATTTGAGTGAAGGAACCTGGAAAGAAACCATCATTAGTCTGGCATAATAATGATATCCCTGAGGTGGGAATACACATTCTTAGTAATAAAAAACTAAGAATAGATGCCAAAATAGTACATTGTGGATCCATACATGACATAGAAAATTAGATCATGGACAAGAAATAAAAGATTGTGGATCCATGTCACAAGTGCAAACATAGACACGACCAAATAAAAATGTAGATCTGTGTCACATAATACAAATCAGTGAGATGACTCGATGCCCGAGTGATCTCTGAAGTAATCATTAATAACTCCATAAAAACTTGGGAGGGAATTCCATCAAGGACTGTGGTGGTCCTAACCCAAGGTCTTCATCCCAAATGCCAATGGTATGAATCTACAACATGTGAATAAAGGAGTTGAGGTCAAGCATGGTAGAAACCATTTGGTTACCGTTCATTAATGTATACCATTAAAAAACATGAGGGAACCCACCGATGATGATGATGGACCCCAATATACCTAGTACAATATAGCAGGTGTGAATAAAATGAGTTGAATTCGAACACTCCTAGATTCATTCAACAGGAGCCAATGATGTAAACCCACTGTTGAAATTCAAGGGAATCTTCCACTAATTTATGCAAATCACAAGGTATTATGTAGCACCCTTTCATACTGTAACGCTCTGATACCAAATTTTAGCACCCTTTCATACTGTAACGCTCTAATACCAAACTATAACACTCTTTCATACTGTAACGCTCTGATACCAAACTGTAACACGCCCACTCTGGGTCGGGTAGGTGCTACTTTGCGGAATAACAATCTCATACTTAATTCTATATATAAGACATGAATTTAAGAAAATGAAACACATTTAAACTCAAAGTAACCATAATAATTACTGCTATTATAAATAATTAATGGCCTTAACATTAATTCATATGCACAACAGAATACATGATAAATATAAATACACAGACATGCAGAAAAGTAATTTAAACATCATCTGGTACTTATCTTTGAAATGATGGTAATTCCACCAACCAGGTGCAGGCCTTCCACGAACCTCCCAGCCTTATACCACACTACTCATCAAGCTTAGAAGTGCATCATCCCCGAGCTAGGACTAAGCTCCACCCCCAAGGCAAGGAATCCTAGGCTAGGTTGGGGTTACAGGGAAAACATACAGTCACAAGGAAGGAATTCTCTCCCAGGAACCACTCATACTCACTGCCATAGACTCTCCTTCCCCACATGCCTGTTCCACCCCAGGAGTATACACCTTCTCTGTCACCTAGATAGTCCTTCAGCTGCTAACCTCCCTTACATTGGGTTTCAGCAACAGACCGGACCGGAAGTCGCCGAGCTCTGTGGTAGCTACAGGGTTCCTTCCAGGAGTTCTCTCCTTCCTCTACGTACTCTCTCACCTGGAGAGAGTCGCTCACAGGTGAAGCAAATTGTTCTTCCAACTTCAATCACCTCTCTCATCTGGAGAGAGTGTTGCACAAACTGGCCAACAAGCCACACGCAGTCCAGCACTGCGTGACCACAACAGCCAATGGGGAAAATAGACACGAGATTTCCAAATAGGCTCAGCAATGACAGGATGGTCTCACAGTTATGGCTTTGGGATAGAGACTCCACACATAGGCTCAATCTTCTCAGATAGAGGATGCATCGAATTTTCCAGAAATCAACACACAGACTTCCCCCGAAATCAACACAGACTTCCCCCGAAATCAACACAGGCTTCGGGTTCAGGGGATGTACGGTTCAGAAGATGCTTGAGGTCTCTTGCATAGGTCGGACCGTTTCACTCTTAGATGGTCGGGTAGAATGGAGGAACCCCTAACACAGTTCATCTCAGTCATTTTATTTGCATGCACCTGGGTTGACACTTGTCACCCATGCAACTGCATGTGTTCCTTTAGCATGTGTTCCTTCCATTTGGAAGTTGCTTGTCCTTACAAAAATAACTTAGGATAAAACATATTATTCACATGGTATTTTTGGAATAATATTAAAATATTATTCCCAAGGACTTAAGCCCCTAGGCTTAACACTTAGCCCCTCTTCCCACCTTCTAGCCCCTAATCCCTTGCCCACTCTATGGAAGCTTCATCCCCCATCACTCATTCATCATGGTTGTTCTGCACACAGTGGTGTTTATATTTTATTAATGTTCTGCATTGATACATGTACAAAATCAGGCTCTTGGCCTTCAACCCTTAGGCTCTCTGGCCTAACATTCACATAATCCCACCAGCTTATATAAAATTGGCTCAGCAGCCTATAAAACATATTTACAATCCATTTCATAACCAATATTTACAACAGGGCCCGACCTTGGGGACATTACAATCCCCCTCCCCTTATTTTTGCACTGTCCTCAGTGCAACTTTACATAGCATTTGCAAGATTTTCAAAATTTTCAAAAAGATGCAGGTACTCTATCCGCATAACATCTTCATTCTCCCATGTTGCATCCTCAGGACCGTACCAAGTCCACTGGACCTTTACAAGCTCTATAGCTCAATTCCAAAGCTATTTTATTTTCCTGTCCAATATGCGCACATGATGCACTTGGAGGACACCTTCTAGTTCGACCTGAATCAAATTCCAGTCGATAACATGATGAGCATTAGGTATATATTTCTTAAGCAATGAAACATGAACCACATTATGTACAGTCATAGATGCAGGAAAAGCAAGCATGTATGCAACTAGCCCAATCCTTTCCAGGATTTCAAATGGCCCACAAAATCTTGCTACCAACTTGGCACAACTTCCAAGCTTTAGGGAACTCCTGTTAGTTTTCACTTTTAGGAAAACATGATCACCCACTTTTAATTCTCTGTGGGTTATGTTCTTATCAGCATAAATTTTATGCCTATCTTGGGAATCTTTCAAATTTTGTTTAATTTTTATTATTTGGTCCTCCATCTCTTTGAGCATCTCTGGCCCAACTACTGCTCTATCAGTTGGATTATCCCAGCTCACTGGAGTGTTGCACTTTCTTCCATAAAGTGATTCAAATGGGCTCATCTTCAATGATGCATGATACCCATTATTGTAGGTTAATTCTACCAAATGCAAGTAGTCTTCCCATCTTGATGGTTTTTCCATCACATACATTCTCAGCATGTCTTCTATTACTCTATTCACTCTCTCTGTCCATCAGACTCGGGATTCTGTGTTGTACTAAAATTCAGATTCATTCTGAATCCTTTGAATAGTCCTTTCCAAAAATTTGAGGTGAATTTCAAGTCCCTATCAGACACAATCATTTTTAGGAATTCTATGCAAGTGTGCCACTTCTTTTAAGAAGATATTAGCAACATTTGTTGCCTTGTGAATGGTTTTCAGTGGGATAAAATGGGATAAGCTTGTCCACCGCAACCATGATCGAATCATGCTACTTGCTTGTTCTGGGCAATCCTGTAATAAAATCCATGGTCACCACCTCCCACTTCCACTCAAGAATGGGCAAAGGCTGCAACAACCCTGTTGGGTGCCTATGCTCAACCTTAACTTTCTGACACTCCATACATCTGGCGATGTATTCATTGGTATCCTTCTTCATACCCAGCCAAAAGTAATGTCTTTTGACTGTTTCCATAGTCTTTTGATATCCAAGGTGTCCAACATAAGTCATGTTATGCATTTCTTTTAGAATCGCAAGTTTCAATTCTTGGACATTGGGTATATACACCCTATTTTTATATAGAAGTAATCCATCAACTTCCAAGGTGTAACTTTCTCTTTTCTATGGCCTTTCATTCTATTGTAGCTTTGCTAATAAGTCTCTGTACTACAAATCAACATTTGCAGCTTCCAAAATTCTACCCTTGATATCAATCCTGTACATGCTAATGGTTGTAGCATGTAATTCATGCACCTTTCTGCTGAGTGCATCAGCCACCTTGTTTTCCTTTCCTTTGATATGCTTGATATCAAAGTCATATTCACACAGAACTCCAGCCACCTACTTTTTCTGGAATTTAAAGTCGGTTGATCAAACAAATATTTCAGACTGTTGTGGTCTGTTCTCAATTCAAACCTCCTTCCCATGAGGTAATGTCTCCATTTCCTCAGAGCGTGGACGATTACTACCAGCTCCAAATCATGAGTGGCATAATTATTTTCATGCTCTTTCAACTTCTTGGACTCATAACAGATTACAAATCCATCTTGGCTGAGAACTCCTCCCAACCCTTCCTTACACGCATCTATGCACACCACGAAATCCACATTTGGATCTGCAATCCTCAAGATTGGAGCACTGGTTAACAACTTCTTCAATCACTGGAAACTGTTCTCACACTCTTCAATCCACTGAAACGTTTTCTCCTTCCTTTGCAACGAAGTGATAGGATGAGCTATCTTTGAGAACCCTGCTATAAATCTTCTGTAATAGCCCACTAGACCCATAGAGGATCTGACTTCCACCACATTCCTTGACGCTGACCATTCTCAGATGGCCTCAACCTTTTCAGGATCCACAACGATCCCTTCTTCTGAAATAATGTGCCCCAAGTAATGGATCTGCCTTTGGTAAAATGAGCATTTTCTCAATTTGGCATAAAGTTGGTGTCCTCTCAACACTTGTAGCACCATTCTCAGGTGTTGTTCATGCTCTTCCTCTAACTTGGAATACACCAAGATTTCATCCAGGAAGACTATGACAAACTTGTCTAAATAGTCCCTAAATACACCATTCATCAAGTACATAAAAATAGCAAGTGTGTTTGACAGTCCAAACGGCACCACTGTGAACTCGTAATGACTGTACCTTGTTCTAAAGGTAGTCTTGCTTATGTCCTCATCCTTTATTCTTACCTGGTGATATCCTGATCTGAGATCTATCTTCGAAATTATTTTCGCACCTTTCAACTGATTGAAAAGATCATCGATCCTCGATATAGGATACTTGTTCTTGACAGTTACCTTGTGCAACTGTTGAAAATCAATGCACATCCTCAACGTCTCATCCTTCTTCTTCACGATTAGGACCAGGGCACCCCAAGGTGACATGCTGGGGTGAATGTACCACTTCTTTAGAATCTCTTCAAGTTGCAATTGCAACTCTTTCAGCTCTGGCGTACTTATTCTATAAGGAGCTTTTGACACTGGGGCTGCTCCAGGCATCAAATTTATAGAAAAGTTGATGTCTCTCTTTAGAGGTAGTCTAGGTACCTCCTGAAATACATCCTTGAACTCTGTGAGTACCTCATGGTCTCTAATCCTTGAGACTTCATCTCAAGATTCTTCCTCCACATGGGCTACAAATAATTGACAGCCTTTTCTGTAGCACTTCTTCAGCTGCATGGTTGAGATTTCTCTAACAACCACAACTCTAAGAATCCCTTAGACTATTTTCTGATTCCCCTCCTTATCCAGGCATGTAAAACTCTTTTTATGATAGTCTAGGAGGGCATGGTGTTGGTCCAGCCAGTCCATTCCAATTAAAAAGTCATAAGAGCCTAAAGGTAGAATATTCAATTCAGCCTTCGTGCTCAGTCCTTTCATGTCCACAGGGAAGGGCTTCACCAAATCAATGACTTTCCTCTTGGTTCCTATAGCCAATTGTACTAACCAAGACTTTTCATGTTTTCTTCTTGATAAATGCAAACATTCCACCACCCTAGGATCTCCATAACTATGGCTAGCCCCTAAATCGATTAAAATAATGAATGGTCGGTTTTTAATCATACCTTCCACTTCAATCATGTGCGCTTGAAATTCATCTTGCTTGTTGTCCAGGGCTGCTTATATCCTTGGCATTCTACTGCCCATATCCTCCACTGTTTCAGCTTGCTGAACATTGTGGACGGTTCTCTCTTTATCTTTTTTATGGGGGCAGTCTCTGTACTTATGGTTTCCTTTATAGCCCCAACACTCCACAGGTGGAGGTCTGGGCATTTGTTCACCTAGTTCAGCCTTCCTGGGATCTCTAAAGGATGGCTTTCCCTAAGGACTATTTCTGAAAAAGGGAGGTTTGTTTCCCTTCTTCTTCTTCTGTTCCTTCTTAAACTTCCTCTAGTCATCCCAAGCCTTCCTAAAAGTAGGCCTTTCTCTTTGTTGTTCATACAAGCATTTTTCCCTTCTTATTGTTTCTTCCATAGTCTTGGGATCATTATACTGGATCTTGTCACTAATGGAAGGTGGCAGTCCACTTAGATACCTATGAATCTTGACAGCCTCATCTTTGATGAATGGAACATACTTCAGTAGTTCCAAAAACCTTCGTTTGTATTCATCAATGGTCATGTTGCATATCTTGAGTTTGAAGAACTCCTTCATGTTTCTTCCATATTATCTTTTAGTCAGGTATTTCTTCTCGAAATACCCCTTGAACTCCTTCCAAGTGATATATTTCTCTCTAATGTGCTACACCTGCACAAACTGATCCCACCACATGGATGCTTTTCCTTTCAATTGATAAATCACAATTCTTCCTTCTGCATGAGCGGAATAATTCTGCAGTTGGAAATATTTCCCCATGCCAAGCAAATAGGTTTCAACATCTTCCTCCTTCTTATGTTCTCCATTGAACATTGGAGGCTTGATTTTTTTCATCTCTCCCTTTAACTCATCCACTCCATATCTTCGACATTTTCTGGTAGGGGACAGGCTTGAACTACTACGTGCTTCCCTACTGGAATGCTTTAGGGAGCAATGATGATGTATGCTACCACTCCTCGATCTTCTTCTCCTCTCAAGGGTCCTGACACTTCTTGATCTTCTTTTCCTCTCAGGGGTCCTGCGACTCTCTGTCTTGCTTGAGTCACTCCCCTTCTCCAATTTCCTTTCTATTCTTTCCAGGCTCTTCAACATTTTTAAGTTGAATTCACCCTTCCTATCCCTGAATTTCATGAGCTTTCGACTATCAGATCGGCTATCCTAGGCATATTTATGCAATCTTTCAATGATTTTCATCATATGTCCTTCCTTATCCATCTCTTTTACGTGCCCATTAGAGTTTGATCCTTCGATTCCCAAGTTGACATCCCTTCCTGCCCTTTCGTCCTCTGTCTCAGAGGCAATCTGCACCTCTTCCATTTCTATTCTTGGTTGTCTTGACACTCGTTGAACTCTGGACACACAAAGTATAGTCAACCAAAGTTTTTCATGCCTTAAACCCTTAATAAAAACCACAACATTCATTAACCAACGTGAATAAGAAAACGTTTCAAATTCACTAAGTTTTCTGAGCCCTGCTTGGCTCTGCAAATTTTTGGGACTTCGAGACTTTAGTTTTTTAGGGTTTTTTTCCACAAGGATCCAACAGTTAAATCCTCAACAGTTCTTATGTCCTTCAAAAATTTCGATGTTTCGTAACTTTGGTGTTTCGGGTTTTGGGGTTTTTGGTCCCCGGAGGTTCTCGCACTCCCTTCCCTCTCCAAATCCTGACTTTCGAACTTCCAACCTCTCTTCCCCTAGGCCCATAGCACAACTGTCGCAAACCCCTATAGGGATTTCGAGACTCAGCACTTCGGGTTTTTGGGTCTTCGGTACCTGGGAGTTCACGATGCAGTGACTCCCAACCCCATGTCACTCCAACTCTTGAATTCCAAAATTCCAATTTACTTTACTCTCCGAGCCCACAACACAGTTGTCACCCTTAACCATGGTGGCGTGTGGTACGTTCAGGAGGGTCCACATCACCTTCGACGACAACATCGGGTCCCACCATTCTCGCTTGTCTTCTCGACTCACTGGCATGTGGTACACACCCATGTGTTCATGTCCATTCCAAGGCAATCCATTGGTTAGACTCCTCTCAGATCTATGGTGCAGATATTTTTGGCATTTCATGGTTTTGGGCATCGAGAGTTCATGCATCTCTACCTCTCGAACTTTCATTCGTCGTAATCACGAAATTACGGTCTATTCTTCCACTTGAGCAAATGGTCAAGTTCCTCTCTTACGATCTACGGTGTAGATCGTTTCGGAATTTTTGGTTTCTCTATTTCGTGACTTGCGACAACATGGTTCTTCCCCTTTGGTTTACAGGGTGAC
>ML779057.1:223374-238737 GCA_009831015.1 Picea engelmannii | reverse complement strand
CCACACTCTTGTGCAACTCGAAAGGGTTTTTAAACCTTGCACACATTTTTCCAGATCTTACGATGACAAGGGTTCTCCTTTTCCCTGAAAAAATCCTACAGCTCCAACACTTTTGGTGTGGAGTCCTCTCTCTATGTGGCCAGATGCCACCCCGGTTGCGGTTTCATAACACCGCTACACCTCCTGAGCTTTGTAATATGGTCAAGTAACTCCTTGACACTCAGAAGCATTCAAAGGTCTGAAATTGGTCCCCCAAACACAATTTCTCCTCAAACCCTTGGTCCAAAGACCACTCAACTGGCCCATCTAGGCTCAACGTCAAAAGCTTGGCTCTGATACCAAACTGTAGCACCCTTTCATACTATAATGCTCTGATACCAAATTGTAGCACCCTTTCATACTGTAACGCTTTGATTCCAAACTGTAACACTCTTTCATACTGTAACGCTCTGATACCAAACTGTAATGCCCCCACTCTGTGTCGGGTAGGTGCTACTTCGCAGAATAACAATCTCATACTTAATTCTATATATAAGACATGCATTTAAGCAAATGAATCACATTTAAACTCAGAGCAACCATAAGAATTACTGCTATTATAAATAATCAATGGCCTTAACATTAATTCGTATGCACAACAGAATACATGATAAATATAAATACACAGACATGAAGAAACGTAATTTAAACATCATCTGGTACTTATCTTTGAAACGGTGGTAATTCCACCAACCAAGTGCAGGCCTTCCACGAAACTCCCATCCTTATACTACACTGCTCATCAAGCTCAGCAGTGCGTCGCCCCCAAGATGGGACTAAACTCCACCCCCAAGGCAAGGAATCCTAGGCTAGGCTGGGGTTACAGGGAAAACATACAGTCACAAGGAAGGAATTCTCTCCCAGGAACCAGTCATACTCACTACCACAGACTCTCCTTCTCCACATGCCTGTTCCACCCCAAGAGTATACACCTTCTTTGTCACCTAGACAGTCCTTTGGCTGCTAACCTCCCTTACCTTGGGTTTCAGTAACAGACCGGACTAGAAGTCTTCGAGCTCTGTGGCAGCTACAAGGTTCCTTCGAAGAGTTCTCTCCTTCCTCTGCGTACTCTCTCACCTGGAGAGAGTCGCTTATAGGCCAAGAAACCTGTTCTTCCAACTTCAATCACCTCTCTCATCTGGAGAGAGTGTTGCACAAACTGGCCAACAAGCCACACACAGTCCAACACTGCGTGACCACAATAGCCAACGGGGAAAATAGACACGGGATTTCCAAATAGGCTCAGCAATGACAGGATGATCTCATGGTTATGGCTTTGGGACAGAGACTCCACACACAGGCTCGATCTACTCAGACAGAGGATGCATCGGCTTTTCCAAAAATCAACACATAGACTTCCTCTAAAATCAACACAGGCTTCGGGTTCAGGGGATGTACGGTTCAGAAGATGCTTGAGGTCTCTTGCATAGGTTGGATCGTTTAACACTCAGACGGTTGGGTAGAATGGAGGAGGAACCCCTAACACGGCTCATCTCAACCATTTTATTTTCATGCGCCTAGGTTGACACTTGTCACCCATGCAACTGCATGCATTCCTTCAGCATGTGTTCCTTCCATTTGGAGGTTGCTTGTCCTTCCAAAAAGAACTTAGGATAAAACATATTATTCACATGGTCTTTTTGGAATAATATTAAAATATTATTCCCAAGGACATAAGCCCCTAGGCTCAACACTTATCCTCTCTTCCCACCTTCCAGCCCCTAATCCCTTGCCCACTCTGTGGAAGCTTAGTCCCCCATCACTCATTCATCGTGGTTAGTCTGCATGCGGCGGTGTTTATATTTTATTAATGTTTTTCATTTATACATGTACAAAATCAGGCTCTTGGCCTTCAACCCTTAGGCTCTCTAGCCTAACATTCACATAAGCCCACCAGCTTATATAAACTTGTCTCACCAGCCTATAAAACATATTTACAATTCATTTCATAACCAATATTTACAACAGGGCCTGGCCTTGGGGACATTACATATTAACTGGTTTCGAGATTTCAATCCTGGATAATGATATGTATTTGACAAGATGAAATCCCTCAAAGGATGTTCTTGATGTATCCCCCGTCAATCGACATGAAACATATAAAGGTAGATGGTGTGAAGAGAGTAATGGTAGGGCACAAGTGACACATGGATGGCCAGGATGAATGGGATAAAGGACTAAAAATGAATGACAGAGGCTAACTTCCCTTGAACAAATAAGCACAACAAATGACTTGAATTGGAAACATTGACTCAATGAGGACCAAAACACTCACCATGTATGATTGGAAGAGTAACTAGTCGGTGGATTTCAAGAACTCATGGAGATGGTAATGACTCATAGGCAATGAATAACCCAATTTTTGGATAGATATGAAAAACAAATGCATTATTCAAGGGTCACTCAATAGACGGTTTCCATTTGTGAAGATGACTAGATGGAAAAACCCCCCACTCTTTTTCCTTTTTTCGTGTTAACGACTACAAAAGAAAATAAAAGTATGCTCGATGTTCTCACCCATGGATTTATATGCAAGCTCGGGGTGGATAATAGTGCTCATTTTTTCATTTCATATTTATAGAGTCTGAAAATACAAAGAAGACTTTAAGGGTGTTCTTTTTCGTAAATTTAGTCTCCCGAGCCCGAAAAAAGGATAAAAGAATAGAAGGGAGACATCTTCTAGTTGAGGCTGACTAGAGTATTCATTTTTCCTAATTAGTCCATATTGTCTAAAAAAGGATTAAACTTGCACTGAATAGACTCCCTTTCAAATTCTTTTAACATCTGTGAAAGGAAACAAGCTCACTTAACAATATTTTCATGTTTATAGAGTGTGAAAAGAGCTAAAAGGAAACTCCAAAGAGTTACTTTTTCGTATAGTTTTTTACGACTCTGAAAAAGTGATAAAGTATACTTGATAACCTATTCTCATGTTTTTATGATCATGATAAAGAACAAATATTGAGCTCGATAACCTATTCTCATGTAGTTATGAGCACAAGATAGAACAAATACTTATCTTAACGTGGGTTGCATTTTTTTGCAAGCTTGAAACTAGAAAATAAACTATGCTCAGTGTAATACCTTGTTTCCCCTAGTTTGTAAATACAAATATATTGTCCAAGGGATTATGGAAAACTCAATATGTGTGAATGTTTGATTTGATGGAACTTTTCATAAAAGGTCAATGAATGTAAATTTTGTTATTTACTAGAAAATGGATAAGTGTTGCATGACTACTGGAAGGGGGGTGTACTAAGAGAGACAACGAATGTTATGAAAGAGATGGTGAAGGGAACCAGGAATGGTTGCATTAACCTCCACCAAACCAGTACCTTACTGGATTTAATTGCTCAGGACTAGAACAGTCCTCTGACCCAAAAATGAATTACAGTGAGGTTGGTAGGTGGGAAGACCTCCTCAAGAGTTAATGAGGGGATGGGGTAGAGCACCCATATATAAAGCTTCCAGACCTGAACATGGACTGGGAATTCAAGCCACACACAATCTTGTTGAGGAAGGAAATAAAGGAAGGTGTGGTGGGCAGAGGAAGACCTGCGAAGAGTGCAGAGACAAGAGGATAAGCTCTCGAGTTCAAGGAAGAACTAAGAAATGAGCATTCTGGTTGCAGGGAAATGGATAGCAGGGTTATGATACAAGTTGATAAATGAGGTTGGTCCTCCTTTCTTGCTATCGTGTAAACTATTGCCAAGATCCTGTGAGAGGAGGAGAGTAACCTCCATCCCTACTATCACTGAGTCGAAAGAAAGGACTCTATTGTAGAGCATCGTGTTCTATCTCGGGGGTGGCTAGTGGTAAATAAATTAATAGTGATTGAGCCTATGGTTGGGAGGAAACAAGCATCCCTTTCAACGATTTCTCCACATTATCTGGTTCTGATAAGTTTTTTAATTTCTTTATGTATTGAACTGGAATAATGGATTTATATGTATGTGTATTTATAAATGGTTTATGTGTGGAATGGTCATGATATGTGTATACACTCATCTCTTTGTGAACTTATGCTTATGAATGATAGTCTCTATGCCCCAGCTTAGTTCATGAGGCATCTTGGGACATAAGTTTGTAAGATGATCGAGTTACATATATCGTGTCAATCTGAACCTGTCCATCTGAAGAGGATACATCTTCAACCTCCTTGTTGTGTGACCGGGATTCTAGGCCCAAGTCTCTAACCATTTCATGATAAAGCTCAGGAAGGATAGCGAAGTTTGAGCCTTAAAAAGAGGATCTCTATTCATTTGGTAGACGAGTGGATGACATCCATTCAAGAGGACCCATATGACCAATACCAAGGAACCTTAGGCTAAGCCTAAGGAAGCTATGTCCTCTGGGCTTTGGAGCTCCAGAAGTCTGAGACTTCGGAGTATGACCGACCTTACTAGCCTTACACTAGATGAAGGTAACTGGGAGACTCGGTTTCCTGTAATTTTGATCGATGTTAGACAGTTCCCCATGGGTTATATGACCCTATCTTACCACATAAACCGGGATCCAAAACCCTAAAGGCCGAAGCCGTGAAGAACCCAGAACTGTAGATTGAGGGATCCTTCAGGTTTTTTCCTAGCCATCGATGTATTGAGGACACGTGGTGCTAGTCCATGGAATGTGGATATTAGGAACTTTGGTATATAAGTAGAGTTTGCATCGCAACACTCTCAAACTATGAATCACCGAGGTAACCAGAGTCGTAGATCTATAAATCTAATAGGCCAGATCTAGACCGTGAGATCTGAGGAATGTTAGAAGCATATCAATTCAAGGGTGACGTGGTGCAATGATGCCCCCTAGGGTGACATGGTCCCTAGCTTGATGTACCATGTGTCACTCAGCTTTGTGTGTTTCACATAACCTATAGGCCCATTGGAATGTGACACATTTTACCTTGACCCCTCCTACGTTTCGGTTCCTGGTATGTGTCTTCCTACACAATGTAGTTGGTGAAGTAATCGGGACTCCAGGAGTCCAGGATTTTGGTACTCCGTAGGATTTGGGATGTATTATAATAGAGCTATTGAATGTCTCGAAGGTATGAGCCATGTGGTGAGCTTACAGGACTTCAGATATTTGGAACTATGGGTGGTCTCATGCGTATATAGGAAAGAGACGTGAAGCATTGAAGCACCGAAGAACAGAATCCCTCCACAGCTGACATAGGAGGAAGAAGTGAGTCCAGTCATGGGATCTGACTATGAATGGTCTTCCACCATGGAGGAAGGAACTTGGAAATATCACGTGTGTGTTGGATCCATGTGGATGCCACATTGCCCTCAACCAATGAACGCCCAAAGAACTTCGAAGAGATACATCCACCAATTTGGGGTTCAGTTTTGAGCATGGAGACTGTGGTTGGAAACTTTGGACAAGCAAAGTGTGGTAGAAAACCCCAAATGCAGGGTTTCATCACTTAAGGAGAATACAATTTTGATACCCCATCCATAGGAAATCCACTCAGCGGTCAGGTGTGTTACAAATTGGTATCAGAGCATGCTTACAACACTTGGCCTACTTGGGCTCATGGATGAGTTGCGTAAAAAAAAAAAAAACATATTTAAAGAACCTTAAGAGTGATGCCCTACCTTACCTATTTCCTAAAGAGTCTGGTTAAACTCTTACTGAAGAAAGGAATGAAATATTTCTAATATGTGTGTGTATTTAAGAAATATGAACTAAGTGTTGTTCATGAACTAATAGACTGTTAGCTAACAACAAGTGTTTTTTCATTACTCAAGAAATTAATGAATCACGGGAAACTACAAGCATAAAAGATGGTGACACGCCATGAAGTGGAGGATGGATCCCATAATAGAGACGAAGATTCCGACGAAAGGAGGATGGTGGAAACCCCTTTGAATTTAGCTGAACTATAAGGATCCTCATGTCTTAATTACAGAGTTTCAAGGATGACAACGAGATATTAATAGATCAATAAAACCAAATTAAAATTAATACAGTCTTGTTGCAGATCTTATTTGATAAACAGATACAGCTACAACATGGACCTACAACCAGTCATGTGGAACGATGACATATGAAGAGAAGTTAAAGTCCACATGAGATACAAAAACTTGGTCCCCTAAGTGGCCACACAAGGAGGAGTACCTCAAGGAATTCCCAACTTAGAAGTAGAGGACACTCAATGTGAGAGTCCTCTGGAAGGGAAACTGGCAACTCTGAGGAATCGTCTTGTAGAAAAACTATCTCACATTCTCAAAGGAAAGGGAAGAAATGAAAGCATTCCAAAATTCATGACCCTGAAGAGTTCAAGAAATCCAAACCAACCTCTTTCAATGGAGATATTAAGAAAGGAGAAGAGGAAAAACCTTGGTTTCTTGGTTTAAAGAATCACTTCAGAGTCCATCACTACTCTAAAAACTTGAAGGATCAAATAGCCATCTTCAACCTGAATGGAAAAGCTTCCATTTGGTGGGAAGACCTTAAGAATGTGAAAGGAATCCATGAAGAGGACGTATCATGGAAACAATTTTAGAAACACTTCAAGAAGAAGTATCTATCAGAGAAATACTTTGATGGGAAGACTAATAAGTTCTATGAACTGAAACTGGGGCATCTCATCATAGAGGAATATGTCAATAAATTCCTCGAGTTGTTGAGGCATGTACCTTACATAAAGGATGAAAATATAAAAGTGCAATGATTTATTAGTGGGTTACCTCAGACCTATCGGAACAGGATTGAGTTTGATGAGCCAAAGACCTTAGAAGACATTATCCAGAAGGAAAGATATTGTTATGAACAACTTGAGAGTCAAAGAGAACCTCACAGGGATTGGAAGAAGAAGAGCAGTTTGGTATTCAATAAGAAGGGGATCAAATACTAAAGATTTAATAACTATAGAAAGGACTCTAGAATAAGCCTTCCTACTATAAGTGTATATCATCAAAATTTCCCCTCCCATAGTGGAAATAAACCTTTTGGAGAAACCCCAGGAAAGATTGATAACCCAAAGAAGGAACCCTTGAAATGTTGAGGTTGTTGAGAATAAAATATACTGAGGGATTGTCCACATAGACAACAGAATAGTAGGAAATTCTACAACATCCAAGAAGCTACCATGGTCAATGATGTGGCTAGGAGCATGCCACGGATTTATGCATCCATGGATAATAAACAAGCCGACCACTGAGCTTCAATGGTAGAGATGGAAGGTATGATTTCCAACCATTTGGTCTCTATTTTAATTGACCCTAGTTCTAATTTGATTTATGTATCCCCTCATATTGTTGATCAGTGTAAACTACAATCATTTAGACATGTTAAGCCACGGTATGTACAACTAGCCACTGGAACCAACAGAAGAGTAGCAGAGGTCATATGAGCTTACCAATTCATTATGGATGGATTTCCCACCCAAGCTACCCTTAACATACTTCCCCTAAGATCTTATGACCTTTTGATTGGTATGGACTGGCTAGCTGCATATAAAAATAAGTTGGATTGTTACCATAAAACCTTAGAATGTGTAAATGAAGAAGGGAAAAACATAACCCTCCAAGGGATTCAGAATCTTGTCTCAGTGAGACAAAGATCAGCCCTTCAAATGAAAAAGTATTGCAGAAAGGAATGTCCTCTATATGAAATACAGGTGTTGGAATCTATTGAGGATGACAAACTGAACCTACAACACCACCCCATATTAAGAGAGTATAAATATGTGTCTCTAGAATAAGTACTGGGTCTACCTCCGAGAAGAGACATTGACTTCTTGAGAGAAATTGCACGAGGAGCAGTGCTAGTGTCTAGGCCACCCTATAGGATGAGTACACCTAATCTAGTCGAGCTCAAGCTACAGCTAAAGGAAATTATGGACAAAGGCTACATCCGGCCCAATGTGTCTCCATGGGGAGCACCAGTGTTTTTTTTTAATAAGAAATATGACACACTCCGACTGTGCATAGATTATAGACAACTCAATAAGACAAGCATAAAGAACAAGTACCCCTTGCCAAGGATTGATGACTTGTTTGACCAATTAGGGGATTCTTCCATTTTCTTAAAGATTGACTTAAGGTATAGATACCATCAAGTCCAAATCAAGGATGAAGACATCTACAAAACAGCCTTCAGGACCAAATATGGTCACTATGAATTTGTGGTGGTGCCATTTGGATTAACCAATTCCCCCACAACGTTTATGTGATTGATGAACAATGTACTTAGAAAATTACTAGATAGATTTGTATTGGTTTTCATTAATGATATCCTAATATACTTCAAGAACAAAGAGGAGCATGAAGAACATCTTAGACTTGTACTTCAAATGATAAGATATCACCGTCTCTACGCTAAGTTTAGAAAGTGTGACTTTTTCCAGAAGCAATTCCATTACTTAGGCCATGTCATTTCTAAAGAAGGAGTGGCAGTAGACCTTGACAATATCAAATCTATTATGGAATGGCATACCCCAAAGAATGTATCTGATATCATATCCTTTATGGGCCTAGTAGGATATTATAGAAGGTTTATAAAACAATTTTCCAAGATTAGTTGTCCAATCATTGTCCTTAAGAAAAAGGGGGTTAAATTCACTTGGACATCAAAATGTGAAGAAATATTTTAGGAACTGAAATACCTTCTGACCCATGCACCTATGCTGAAGATTACAGACCCTAATATTGACTTCCTCGTGTGCAAATATGCCTGCAAGGAAGGACTCAGAGGAGTTCTTATGCAGGAAGGATGTATAATTTGCTATGAATCTAGCAAATTGAATGAGCATGAAATCAGTTATGTGACCCATGATATAGATTTGGATTCCATAAGGCATGCTTTAAAAATGTGGAGGCATTACCTCCTAGGTACGATATTTTTACTTATAACATACCACTATGGGTTGAGGCAGATGTTTGATCAACCAAATCTCAATGCTATACAAGCTAGGTGGATGGCTCTCCTTATTGAGTCTGATTTTGAAATCAAACACATCAAGGGAAAGGAAAATAGGGTGGTCAATTCCCTTAGCATAAGTGTGAAAATGATTCACATGGAAGAGGTGAGCACCCCTTGAAACGGATCTCAGAGAAAGAGTCAGGAATACACAACATACAGATGCATTCTTCAAGACTGTCACATCATAGCTAAATCAAGATCCTACAGGGATAAAGTATGAAGGTTATCAGATGCTTGATGAAGGCCTGCTGACTTATAGAAAAATATTGTATGTCCTAAGTTGTAACAACTTGAAGAGGTTCATAATGGATGAATTTCACAAGAGACCATACATTGGTCACCCAGGATATCAAAAAATAATCACGGCCACTAGGAAACAATTTTGTTGGCCTCGATTGAAAAAGGACATAGTTGACTATCTAGCTAAGTGTCTATAATGCCAACAAGTTAAGGAAGAACATCGGCACCCAGCAGGGTTTTTACAGCTTCTACCAATTCCAGAATGGAAATGGTAAACCATCTCCATGGATTTCATCATCGGATTACCAAAATAGGCCAGGCATAATGATGCCATCATGCAAGTCCTGGACAAATTGAGAAAGTCTGCTTGCTCCGTACCTGTCAAATCAACTTGTAAGGTGATAGATATTGCCAACATTTTCATGAAGGATATATTCAAACTACATGGCATGCCTAGGGAGATAGTATCTAACATAGACATCAAACTCACTTCAATCTTTTGGAAATCCTTGATGGTTGGTTTTGAGACTAAATTGTTGTTTAGCATAGCCTATCACCCTCAAACTGATGGATAGACAGAAAGAGTAAACCAGATATTAGAAGACATGCTAAGAATTCATGTAATGCATCAGCCTAAGAAGTGGGAAGAGTACCTGCCATTGGTAGAAGTTTCATACAACAACGGTTATCAAGAGTCACTAAAGATGAGCCCTTTCAAAGCCCTCTATGGTAGACAGTGCAATACTACAGTCATCTAGAGTAATCCAGTGGATAGAATCATAATCACACCCAACATGATGAAAGAAATGGAAGAAAAAATGATTCAGATAAAGAAAACACATGAGAAATGATCAAAATAGACAGAAACGTTACGTCGATAGGAAGACCAGGTCGGCATAAGATTTCAAGATAGGAGACCATGTATATCTCATATTTGGGCCCAAGAAGAGTTCCCTGAGGATGGGAGCTTGCGCCAAGATGGAACCTTGGTATTTTGGACACTTTGAAGTCTTAGATAGAGTGGGACCTATAGCCTATAGGCTAGCACTCCCTCCCACAGTAAGGGCACATAATGTTTTCCATGTTTCATTATTGAAGAAATATGTACATGATTCTAATCATATAATTGACTAGTTTGTGATCCAGGTGGAGCTAGAGGGATAATTCCTACCAAAACCTCAATGCATACTAGATAGGAAGGAAACCCCACTTAAGAATTGAACCATTGCACAATTCAAGGTGCAGTGAAAACACTTTGGCTCCGATGAGGCTACGTTGGAAATGGAGAATGTCATGAGGCAAACATATCCATTTATGTTTACTTCTGTATATACAGAACATGTTGACATATAGAACATAGAGGATGATGTTCCTTTAAGGGGGAGGGAATTGTAACACCATGTTTCCCCTATTTTGTAAATATAACTATATTGGAAAAGGGACTATGACAAACTCAATATGTGTGAATGTTTGATTTCATGGACCTTTGCATAAAAGGTCAATGAATGTAAATTATGTTATTTACCAGAAAATGGATAAGTGTTGCATGACTATTGGAAGGGGGGTGTACTAAGTGAGATCTGAAAGAGATGGTGAAGGGGACCATGAATGGTTTCATTAACCTCCACCAAACTAGTACCTTACTGGATCTAATTGCTTGGGACCAAAACAATCCTCTGACCCATAAATGAATTACAGTCAGGCTGGTAGGTGGGAATACCTCCTCAAGAGTTAATGAGGGGATAGGGTAGAGAACCCATATGTAAGGCTTCCATACTTGGCCATGGACTGGGAATTCAATCCACACACAATATTGTTAAGGAAGGAAAGAAAGGAAGGTGTGGTGGGTATAGGAAGACCTACGAAGAGTGCAGAGACGAGAGGCTAATCTCTTGGGTTCAAGGAAGAACTAAGAAATGAGTGTTCTGGTTGCAGGGAAATGGCTAGTAGGTTTATGATACAAGTTGATAAATGAGGCTAGTCCTCCTTGCTTGGTATCATGTAAATCATTTCCAATATCCTGCGGGAGGAGGAGAGTAACCTCTGTCCCTACTGTCGTTGATCCAAAAGAAAGGATTCTATTGTAGAGAATCGTGGTCTAGCTTGGGGGTGGCTTGTGGCAAATCCATTAGGAGTGACTGAGACTATCATTGGGAGGAAAGGAGAACCCCTTTCAGTAGTTGCTTCATGTTATCTAGTTTTGATAAGTATTTTCCCTGTTTCATGTATTGAACTGGAATAATAGATTTATATGTATGTGTATTTATAAATGGTTTCTGTGTGGAATGGTCATGATATGTGTATACACTCATCTCTTTGTGAACTTATGCTTCCAAATGATAGTCTATATTCCCCAGCTTAGTTCCTGGGGCTTATTGGGACATAAGTCTGTAAGACAACTGAGTTAGAGATATCGTGTCGATCTAAATCTGTCCGTTTGAAGAGTATATTACCTCTTCAGCCTCCTTACTATGTGACTGGGATTCCAGGCCCAAGTCCTTAACCATTTCATGATAAATATTAGGAAGGATAGCGAAGTTTGAGCCTTGAAAAGAGGATGTCTCCTCATTTGGAAGACGAGCAAATGAGATCCGTTTGAGAGGACCCATATGACCAATACCTAGGAACCTTAGGCTAATCCTACGGAAGCTATGTCCTCTGGGCTTCATAGCTCTGGAATTCTGAGACTTCAGAGTATGACTGACCTTACCAACCTTATAATAGTCGAAGGTAACTGAAAGAATCGGTTTCCCGTAAGGTTGACCGATGCTAGGAAGGTTCCCTAGGGGTTAGATGAACTTATCTTACCAGCTAAACCGGGATCCAAAACCCTGAAGGATGGAGTCATGAAGAACCAAGAACCGTAGGTCGAGGGATCCTTCTAGTTCTTTTCTATCCATCAATATACCAAGGATGTGTGCTATTAGTCCCTGGAATGTGGAGATTGGGAACTTTGAGAGATAAGAGGATTTTTCATCACAACACTCCCGAACGTTGGATCCATGAGGTACCCAAAGTCGTAGATCTATAAATCTACGTGGTCGAATCTCGACCGTGAAATCTGAGGAATGCTAGAAGCATGTCAGTCTGAGGGTGATGTGGTGCAATGACACCCCCCAGGGTGATGTGGGCCCCATATTGACTTACCACATGTCACCTAGATTCTTGTGTTTCACATACCCTATAGGCCCATTGGAACATGACACATGTCACCTTGACCCCTCCTATGTGTGACTTCCTGGTATGTGTCTACCTAGCCAATGTAGTTGGTGAAGTGACTGAGACTCCAGCAGTCCGAGATTTTGAGAATCCGTACGATTTGGGATTTTGAGAATCCGTAGGATTTGGGAGATTTTGAGAATCTGTAGGAGTTTGGTGTTTCAGTAATGGAGAAGAAGGGCGAATTGCTGGCAGTGGTGTTCCGGCAACAAAGAAAAGTAGAAAGTGGAGAATGGTGGTTGTTTGCCTCAGAAGAAAGTCAAGAGGGTTGACCAGTGGTGTTTCAGCAGCATGAAGGTCATCAGTGATGAACAACGGTGTTTCAGCATCGTGAAAGTTAACAGTGCTGAACAACGGTGTTTTAGCATCGTGAAGGCTCGTCTCTCTGAAGTGGAATCGTCCTCTTCTGGTGGCTGTGCTTTGATCGAGAATCTGCAAAAAAAACTGTAGCATGGTATTTCTTGACATGGATTATTAGAAAATGAAATATAATCTAATATAACACTAAAGAAAATCAATTTTAAAGGAATTAATTGCTATTAGGGGTAGAAACCCCCTCAACGAAGAGAAAATGAGCGTCTATCATGCATGTGGCCTTAAAATATTCTTTAGAAATAGGTTGTTGGTACAGACGGAGCCGATGACCATTTACAAGTAACGGAGTTCTGGAGTCATCGATTGTGAGGAGCCTTACTGTTCCATTGGGGAAAACTGTGTCTACTTCGTAAGGTCCCAACCATCTTGTACGTAGTTTCCCTTGAAATTCTTTGAACTGGGAATCATACAGTAGAGCCCAATTACCTTTTTGGAACTGCTTGTTCTTGATATTTTTGTCATGCCATTGTGATCTTTGTTGTTGAATTATGGTTGTTTGTTGAATGGCATCTAGTCTTTTCTCCTCTAGTTCATTAAGTTGTTGCAGCTTGGTTGTCTGTGCATCGGTTAAATCAAGGTTGGAAGCTAAAGCAGTCCTTAAGGTTTTTATCTCAAATTCCACAGGAAAGACAACACTCTTTCCATAGACTAAGTCATAGGGAGAAAATCCTGTAGTATTTTTCCAGGTAGTTCTATACGCCCATAGTGCTTCAAGGAGCCTGTAGGACCAATCCTTTCTACTTTCCTTCACTGTTTTTGTGAGAATGGCTTATATTACTTTGTTTGTGCTTTCCACCTGTCCATTGGCTTGGGGGTGGTATGCTGTAGTCATTCTTTGTTGAATATGATATTTCTGAAGGGTGGATTTGAACCCATGAGAAGAGAAAGGAGGTCCTCCATATGTAACTAATTCTCTTGGCATTCCAAATTTGGTGAAGATGTCTTTAAATAAGAAATTTATAACTGCTTCTTCAGTCGCTCTGTGGAGTGCCTTGGCTTCCACCCATTTAGTCATGTAGTCTGTGCAGACCAGTATATAAACTTTTTGATTGGATGGAGGATTGATGGGTCCTATGAAGTCTAAGGCCCATCTTTCAAATGGTTCAAGTACTACCTGGGGGTTTAATGGAATTTCATCTCTATGGTTAGGCTGGCCTACTCTTTGGCATCTATCACAGGCCCTGACATATTTCTTTGCATCTTTGAAGAGTGAGGGCCAATAGTACCCCATCCGGAGAATTTTATATGTTGTTCTTTTGTCAGCAAAATGCCCTCCACAAGGGCCATCATGACAATATTTCAATAGATCATACACCTCATCTTCTCGAACACACCTTCAGATTTCTTGATCAGCTCATGTATGGAAAAGGTACACACTTATCCAACTATACCGAGAACTTTGATGAACAATACTTTTCTTCTCTCGGTAGGATAGGTGTGATGGTAACTTCCCTGCAACTAAATAATTTGCAATATCTGCATACCAAGGTGAGTGAGCAGAAACTGCAAATAAATATTCATCAGGAAAGGAATAATCCACTGGGTTATCATCATTAAGTGTCAATCGAGAAAGGAAATCAACAACTACATTCTCTTTTTATGGTCTATCTACAATTGTGATATCAAATTCTTGCAATAATAGCAGCCATTTGGTGACTCTAGCATTTGTGATAGGTTTATTCATTAAGTACTTGATAGCTAAGTGATCAGTATGGACAAAAGTAGAATAGCCAGTAATGTAATGTCTAAATTTATTAATTGCATAAATAACTGCTAGGAATTCCTTCTCAGTGACTGTATAATTGAGTTCAACAGGGGACATATTCTTGCTGATGAAATATATAGCATAAGGGAGGGGATCTTCTTCCTGTCCCAAGACAACTCCTATAGAAGTGTCTAAAGCATCGGAGGATATGTGAAAGTGGAGTGTCCAATCAGGTCCTCTAAGGATAGGAGCTGTAGATAACTGATGCTTAAGTGTACTAAATGCTTCTTGACAGAAATTGGTCCAATTAAATTCAACATTTTTCATCAGTAAAACAAACAGGGGAGAAGCTATTTTGGAAAAATTCTTAATAAATCTTCTGTAGTATCCAGCATGTCCTAGAAATCTTCTTACCTGTGTTTTGGTTTTGGGGTTAGGAAGATCCTTAATGACTTTTATTTTGGATGGATCTACCTGAATTCCTTGAGATGAGATAAAATGTCCAAGCACTATTCCTTCACTCATCATCATATGGCATTTTTCTGTACTTAAGGAAAGTTGGGCTTGTATGCATATTTTAAGTACCTTCTCAAGGTTTTCCAGTGCTTCCTGAAAAGAAACACCATAAGGATTAAAGTCATCCATAAAAAATTCCATAGATTCATTAAGCATATCAGAAAAAATTCCTAAAACTGCCCTTTGGAAAGTTGCTGGTGCATTACATAGTCCAAATGGAAGGACTCTATAAGAAAAGGTTCCCCAAGGGCTGGTGAAGGTGGTTTTATCTTGATCTTGAGGTGTAATTTTAATCTGGTTGTACCCACTGAAACCATCTAAGAATGAGAAAAATTTCT
>ML779057.1:181363-194295 GCA_009831015.1 Picea engelmannii | reverse complement strand
TTTTAATGGCCTAAAGCCGACATAAATAAAATAACATTACTAATCTAAATCACAACTAATGGCCTAAATCTGACATAAATAAAATAACATTACTAATCTAATATGCCCCAATTAAGTGGTAATGAGCCAATATTAGGGCTTAATAGAATAAACTTAAGCTCTGAATTAAATCACAGGAAAGTAATTCCCCTATTGCAAATCTTTAAAGTTCAATCTAAGAATCCTGGATTACATTAAAATAACACTTTCAATGGGAAAGAAAAACTATTCTGCAATCAGAGACAGGACCCTTACTCTCAACAGAGACTTCAGCACTAACACTCTTTCATGGAAACAGTAATGCAGAAAACAATTAACTCTATCTAACAGAGAACAAAGCCACCTAGTTCCTTCCCTTCTAAGCAGGATCCTTGAGCCTTATTTCTGTTTTAGCACACTTGTGAGGTTGAGGCTTATAGAGAACAGGGCAGTTTGATCCCTTCCTTTCTGAGCAGGGATCCTTAACCCAGTTTCTAACTAGCACAATTGCAGAGACAATGGAAGTCTACAGAGAACAGGATGTTTTGGTTCCTTCCTTTCTGAGCAGGAACCTTTAACCCAATCCCTGGATAGCACACTTGCAGAGGTAAATGAAATCTACAGAAGACAAGGTGTTTTGATTCCTTCCTGTCTAAGAAGGAACCCTTTACCAAATCTCTGGCTAGCACACTTGCAGAAATAAATGAAATCTATAGAAGACAAGGTGTTTTGATTCCTTCCTGTCTGAGCAGGAACCCTTAACCAAATCTCTGGCTAGCACACTTGCAGAAATAAATGAAATCTATAGAAGAGAAGGTGTTTTGATTCCTTCATGTCTGAGCAGGAACCCTTAACCCAATCTTTGGCTAGCACACTTGCAGATGTAACAGAAATCTACAGAAGACAAGGTGTTTTGATTCCTTCCTGTCTGAGCAGGAACCTTTAACCAAGCCTCTGGCTAGCACACTGGCAGAAGTGAATGGATTCTACAGAAGATAGGATGTTCTGATTCCTTCCTGTCTGAGAAGGAACCTTTAACCCAGTCTCTGCTTAACCTCATAAAATCATCACACAAGATTGCTGATAAAAAGAATTACAAATTCCATTCAATAAACTAAGACAGAGTCAGTAGTGTTTCAGCAAAGCGGAATCCATTAAAAACAGTGTTTCAGCAAACAACAGTTAAACAAAGCATAAACAGAATTTGTACTAACACACTTCTAACTAATGGGTGAATCTTGTGAAGAAGGTGGGCCCTCCCTTCTCACAAGATTCCCCTGAAACGAAAAATCTAGAGAAGGATACTCAAAGCAGTCTTATATTCATTTGTCGAAATATCATATTACAATTTGGAAAAATAGAATACGTCCCGCTTCTCTGGAGTTGCTTCAATACATAAAACTTGGATCCCTCGAATGGTGATTTCCTCTGATTTAAAGAGGAAATCCCTTCGATACAATAATTACAATGCATATCTGAATCCTATCCTAAATTGTATCTTCTTTCTAAATCAGCATAGGATGTCCTAGTCTCACGCAACCGAATGCTATTACAGGAACTGAACGAGGTATTGTTGTTACGGCTGGTGTAACAGCTTCTTCTCATTGTTGTTGATGTTGTTTCAGCATCGCAATTCGCGGGTTGTTTCAGCCATGTGAATTGTGTTCTGACTGCGTTGACCACTGACTGTGGCGGCTTCCTTGTGTTTCAGCATCGTCGGTTCTGGCGGTTTCCTCTGTGTTTCAGCATCTGCAACTTTGGACTATGTAACAGCTCCGTGTTTCAGCATCTGCGACTCTGGACTGTGTAGCGGGTCTGTGTTTCAACATCTGCATCCTCGAACTATAAGGCAGCTCCGTGTTTCAACATCTGTGACCTCGGACTGTGTAGCAGCTCCGTGTTTCAGCATCAGTTCTGTGTCTCAGCAATAGCGACCTTGGACAGTTCTGTGTTTCAGCAATAGGCCTCAAATGCAAATCTACAGTTTTGGACACTTATGCATTTCTGATCAATGGTTAGGTATGAGAGTGATGTAAAATATTATGCAAAACAGATTAAACATATAGTAATGAGAAGGGACGTTGTATACCTTTGATATGATCAGATAAAGAGATAGTATGAGTCTAAATGTGGGTAATCAAGAGTATAATGGTGGCAAAAAGTATAGGAAAAAAGGTACATTGTGTGGTCCTAACAGTTTCATTTTTACACGAGTTTGAAACTAGAAATTAAACTATGCTAAGGGTAGGTTTCATTTTTACACAAGCTTGAAACAAAGAAAAATTGTTCTTTGGATTGTGTTAGCACTGTGTAGTTTTCCCAAGGATGTGGAGGAAATCACAGAGGTAACATCAAACCACTTGGATTCATGGATCTATCCCTCCAAGACTCAGAGAGGGCTCTCTCTATCTGATCTAGCTTTGTTTGGATTGGATTTTAGGCTAGTTATAAGAGTACATGGTTTTTAGGTTTTCTTTAAATTGTTTGGTTGGAACAGCAAGGGAAAAACCATTGGGCAATGGAGTCACAACTCAGAATGGATCAAAACTAGGTCATAACAGACCAATATTGCAGGGAAAGGTAGGAAAATCCACTAGATATTCAAGATTTAATGCATGGGAAAGATGGAACAGATTAATAAATCCAATTAAAAACAGAGCAACTGAGAATTTTGAGTTTAATCTTCAGTGGAAAAACACAGATATTATTTCAAGCAAGTGACAGAAGGTACATTTAAACCAATTATGTCCTTTTGATTCCCTAAAATAACTCAGAAGGTATAAAACAATATGTTAAATAGAGGAAAACAATTAACAGGGAGATTACTTCACCAATGAAACTGACACAAGAATCATGTGATGTTGCAACTATGTTACTGAAATTTGATCCATGGAGGCTCTATGAACTACTTTACAAAATTATTTTCATCCTTCTAACAGGTCCCAACTGATCAACCATTTTACATTTGAATTATAACAATATATATAACAATTATCCTCCTGGGATCAGGAGGTCGAATTCAACAACTTGGCCAAAAATAGAAACAAATCCCTCAAAGTTATGAACTATTTGCCATGAAAAAAGGGTCAGACTATTAAAAATAGGGGTCAACTCAAACACTTTTATCTCCCAAAATATAACATATGTGCAAAAAATTAAAGATTTTGTTGTATATGAGCCTGTTATGAGTAAAAACCTCTCTCAGTTTTTCCAAATTCATCTCCATCTTTCCAAAACATCCACTACAAAAACATGAAAAAATCAAGAAAAATGGAATCCTGAAACATAGTGCTCAGAGATGGCTTAGATTCTCTCAGTTCCTGATACCTGTGAAACAACTGAGAGAGGTTATTTTTCTTCCACCAATTTCCAAGAAAACCATCTCTCGGTTTTTCAAAATGCCTTCTATTTTTCCCGGAAATTCTCTCAGAAAACAGGTGGTCAAACTGGTGAAAAATGGTTTTTGATTTGGGGGAAAGTGGTTTTTGGAGGGGAAAGTGGTATCCCGGACCCCCCTTGAGGTGGTAAGTGGTATTAGGGGGGGTGGGGGTCCGGTAATACCTAGTGGTGACATGTATCCCAGTGTAAACCACTTTTCCCGGACACACACCCCCCCCCCCTCATTAAAGTTAGGATGGACAGGGGGGTCTGAGAAAACTTATGGTCGTTGATTTTAATTTTGGGGATATGTGCATAAGGTGCATGTTTTTCGTTTTTTATATGTTTTTTTATGTGTTTTATCTTTTATGTGTTTTATTTACTTTTTAATTGTTTTATAATGTTTTATTTAGTTTTTATTTATTGAAATATTTCAGATATAAAAATTATATAGAACATAAATAAAATGCTAGAAATGGAAGATGAACAACAATATAACTAGAACAACACCAAAATAATACCAGAATAACACTAGAAAGAGAAATTTGATTACTGAGAGCGATGTTCACTTGCCTCTTCAAGGGGGCAACCTCCGGTAGAGCAGAGCTCGATTACAATAATATCCAAGACAAAAGTTCGCATACCCTCAACTCCTATTTATACTAAATATGTCTATCAGAAGAACCATCTAGAAGAAGATCCTTATAAAAGAGGAATAGTCTATTAGGTCTTATTACATTCAACTTATTCTTCCTTATTGTTAGGCCTTATTAATATTGACCTTTATTACATCGAAATATATTATTCTACCTAAGTGAGGGGTTAGGTCCCTAACATGTCCTCCCCCTTAAAACTAGCCTGGTCCTCAAGGCTTGAGATGTGGAAATTGTTGTAGGATGGTAGTTGGTTCCCGAGTGCCATCTACTGGGTTTGTATATTTCCACTGGAATAACAATTCCTTGATGGTTCGCCGACACAGGTGACACTCACGTTGGTCCAAAACTGCTTGTGGTTGTAGCTAAATAGAGCCTTCTTCGTCCAACTCAGGAAGGCCAGTTTGAGTTTGGCACTTAGTTCCAATCACCTTCTTTAAGAAAGAAACATGAAAAAGAGTATGTATCTTAGAATTATTAGGCAAAGCCAACTGATAGGCCACCTGTCCCACACACTTGAGAATGGTATAACGACCATAAAATTTGGGTGTCAGTTTCTAACAATGGTCAGCCTTGAGGGAATTTTGCTTGTAAGGTTGCAGTCAAAGAAACACCTAACTTCCATCTGCAAATTGACGTTTAGAGCGACCTTGATCTACTTGTTGCTTCATGTGATTCTGTGGCATGAACAAATTCTTTTTGAGAGTACAGAGAATATCCTCTCGAACTATAAGTGTTTGTTCAACCACCTAGACCTTCGAGACACCTAGAAAATATGAAAGAACTGAAGGTGGATTTTTTTCCATATGTTCCTTCAAAAGGAGTCATGTGGGTAGTTGTATGCCTATTGATTTTTCTTTTCCGAGGAAAAATACCTCAAATATGCTTCCAAACACTTGTTGACAACTTCAGTTTGACCATCATTCTGGGGATGATAAGTTGTGTTGAGATGCAATTGGGTGCCTTGTAGCTTGAACAGTTCTTGCCAAAAATTGTTGGTGAAAGTTGGGTCGTGATAAAAAACAATAGAATGTGGCATGCCATGAAGCTTGAAGACCTGATCCATGAAAATTTGAGCCACATTGGATGTTGTAAATGGGTTGAAGAGCAAAGAAATGAGCATGCTTGGAAAGATGATCAACTACCACCATGATGACTGATTTATTGCCCGATTTAGGTAATCCTACAATAAAATCCATAGAGATATCCCGCCAAATAGCAAGTGGAAACGGAAGAGGTTGTAGTGTGTCAAGATATTTGACTGTTTCTCCCTTGTTGCATTGACACACATCACATTCAGCCACAAAATTACGAACACCATGTTTCATACGATTCCAAAAAAAAGAACATTTTACCCTGTCATAGGTTTTGGTAAACCTGGAGTGCCCAGTTGTGGGTGTAGCATGAAGCTCAGAAAGTATCATGGATTTAATTTTTGACTATTTACTTAAATATAAATGGCCTTTGTATCGAAGCTCATCATGGAGCCAAGAGTACCTTGGGGTAACTAGAGAATTGGACTACAATTGTTGTATCAGATGCGAAATTTTGGGATCGTGTAGCCATTCCTGGCGAACGACTTAGAACCAATCTGGTACAATGAAGGAGAGAGAAAAAAGGGACCCTTTATCTTCATATTTTTGGGAAAGTGCATTTGCAACCACATTGTCTTTTCCTTTCTTGTAAATGATCTCATAATCATATCCAAAGAGTTTAGTCACCCATTTTTGTGTCTCTGGGGAGGAAATGAGTTGTTCCAGAAAATACTTGAGGCTTTGATGATTTGTATTAATTTGGAAGTGTTTCCCCAATATATAAGGGTTCCAAAGATTAATGGCATGCAGAATAACCAACATTTCCTTTTCATAGATTGATTTTCCCAAGTTTCATTCAGACAATTGTTTGTTGGTAAAGGCCAAAGGCTGACCCTCTTGCATAAGGAAATTGCCAATTCCTTTCCCTGAAGCATCACATTCTAGGACAAAGGTCTTTGTGAAATCAAGATAGGCCAAGACTAGAGTGGTGCACATGGCCATATTCAAGGTTTGAAAATCCTGAGTAGCTGATGGAGTCCAAGTGAAAGAATTCCTTTTAAGGAGTGCAGTGAGAGGTGCTGCAATATTTCCATAATTATTAACAAACTTGTGATAATAACCTGTTAAGCCCAGAAATCCACGCTAGATTTTGAGAGTCTTTGGGTGAGGCCAGTCTTGCATAGCTTCAATATTTTTAGGATCCATCATGATGATGGCCTTGCGAACAAGATGACCCAAGTACTTGATTTCTGAGGTGCCAAAAGCACATTTATATTGTTTCAGGAAAATTTGGTGCTGAGAGAGTAGATGGAGAACTCGATCCACATGAGCAAGATGGTATGTCCAAGTTTTTCTATAGATGAGGATATCATCAAAGAAAACTAAGAAACAATGATGGAGAAAATGATGGAATACATGATTCATGAGGCTTTGGAAAGTGGAGGGAGCATTACACAAGCCAAAGGGCATGACCAAAAAATCATAATGGCCCTCATGAGTTCTAAAGGAAGTCTAAGGATTGTTGGCCTCTTTCATACGGATCTAGTGGTAGCCAGAATGAAGATCAAGTTTAGTAAAGAACTATGTGCCACTTAATTCATCCAAGAGGTCATCAAGGACAGAAATGGGAAATTTGTCTTTGATGGTGAGTTTTTTTAGGGCACAGACGTCAGGACACATGTGCCAAGAACCTTCTTTCTTAAGGACGATGACCACAAGAGAAGAGTAGGGTCTCGTACTAGGGTGGATAACACTTGCGTTAAGCAGTTCTTGAACCATTTTCTCAATTTCATTTTTTGGGGAAAAGGGGTGAAGATATGGATGGATATCGGGAGGAAGGATTCCTGGGACAAGGAGAATGGAATGATCATGAAAACCATGGGAAGGAGTGTTATAACCCTAAAATGCACCACACAGGCTTACCTGGCATCATGCCAACTCATGTCTCTTCCTTACCAAAGCCATGTTGAATAAAACCTTGAAAAACCACTTAAAATAAGCAACCCGCGCCCTAACCTAACACTAGGCACGTTGGAACGCTTGCTGCCCTTCTACTGCACACGTTGGAACGCGGGCTAGCCCACTACAACCCGTGTTTACCTAACAAAGCAAAAAATCAGGAAAGTTTCCACCGGGACGAAAAGATTTGGGTCAGTTAACTGGAACTCCTAGCCATGCATGGCCGAGAGTTTGTGTAAAACCCTAGCTCCTTCTAGCCTATAAAAGAAGGGGTAGGGGTACTATTCAAAGGAGGAAAATCATACAAAAGAAACTTTGCCCAATTGCCGAATCCGTTTTGTCCCAACCCTTTAGCCTTTCCTCAAGATTTAGGAGAATTCAAGCAAAGCAGTTGGAGGACAAAAAAGAGGAGGAGCCCAGGATCAGGATCGAGGAACGGTGGTCGGTCTCTATAATCATTGTAAGTTGGTTCATATTGAGATCAATAAAAAAAGATACTTTTCCCGTCCCAAATACATGAGTCTTGTATGTTTTATGTGATTTGTGTTTAATCTCTAACCCTCTAGTAGAACAATAGCATGCATGCATAGTTTTGTCTTGATTGCAGGATCTCTTTTTGGAAGGAGCAACAGAAGCAAGGAGATAAAGCTCAACGGAGGATCTACACCAACCATCGATAAAAAGGTTAGTTGGTTCTTCCCTTGTTTGCCTGTGAAAAAGGGTTTTAGTTTGGGGTAGAAGGTTAAAAGTAGTCTATGAAGGGTCATGATCTGCATGCAAGTTTAATCCCTAGCTTGTTAGTTCGTAGGGTAGAATACCCCACAACAGAATTGGCGACTCCACTGGGGAGATTTTACTCTTAGGGTTTCCGAATTTCATTAGAGGTTCTTGGGTAGTTCAAAGAAGTTTAGTCTCTGTTTCTTTGTTTATTTTGTTGTCTGTTAGGTCAATGCTAGCGGAACCTAGTTATCAATACCATTTTTCCTTGACTGACGCTTGACATTTATTCTCGGGACACACAGAGGTACCCGCGGCCTGCAAAAGCCCTGCCCACGGGTAACCCTCGCCCTAACCTTCTACAGCCCGCGTTTGGACGCCTGTTGTAGTGGTTTCAGTAGCGTGTAGAGCCCAGGAAGCTTAAGAGGCAGTCTCCTCTTCCCTGTCAAAATTTTACCTTCTCAGGGAGATTTCTGGATCCTGTATGTGTCTTGATTGGTTTACTGTCTTGATTTCAGTCTGCCTTATTGTTTTGGTTGTTCTTTGCATTTGTTTTCTTTTGTGCAAATTTTCCTTTTCTGTCGAAGTGGAAGCATCCAAGCCTTTAGGAGACCCTGGTTTTCAATACCAGAGGCCTCTTTCAGGGCTGGGCTACCTGTGTTTGATTTTTTCTCATATTTTATACCTACCCGCGGGCTACTTCAGTTCTGAGCGCGGGTACCCACGTGCTGTTATAGCTCAGGACGCGTTTGAACGTGTGTTGTCTCGGTTACAGTCGCGGGCCTGTCTGGTTTCCTTTCAGCCTGGGTGGGGCAGTCATCCCCTCCTGTGGTGAGAAGTGCTCTTTTCAGGGTTTGGAGTCTGGGGGGGCACAGTCAGTAAGTTAGGGCCTCATATCCTTAGCTTGGGTTTTGCTTGCTTGATGTTTTGGTAGAAAAGACAAAAGAGAAAAAATATTTGTTTTGTGGTTTTTAGGCAAGTGTTAGAATCAGTGATGTTGTGATTGCTTTGTTGCATTTTTTTGCTCTGATTCTGTTTGTGATCTATGCTTTAAGCCAGATTTTTCTTTTCATTCTCTCGGTTTTGTTCTTGTCAACATTTTTCCTTGTTGCGTTATTTTGCAATAAAATAAAAAATAAAAAATAAAAAAATTTCTTGTTTCATCTTCTTCTTGATTTGAAGATTGTTTGGTTGCATCAGTAGCTAGGAAAGAAGTCTTTTTGCATAATTTTTTGCAGTGCATGTCAAGTATAAGTAGCTCGCAGATCTGAGTGAAAGTCCTTTGTATTTACTGCATGAAATCTTAGTAAATTTGAAAAGAAAAGAAGTCTTTTTGTTGAGAAGTTGCTGGTTTTTCATTTTAGTAAAAGTTTTTGTTTCCAAACATCTTTTGTTCATTGTGCTTTGAGTCTTTTTACACACCATCAGTTTCACTTTCACACCTTGTGAATTGAAAAAATCCCATTAAAAGCAACGCTAATTAAAATCAATTAGACTTTTCTGTTTGTAGGGTGCATACACTAGCTCAGGACTAGGGCCTTGGAATAGGTTGGAGAGTAAATTTCTCCAAGGCCACTCAAACCAAACATTGGAGTCTGTCAATAGGGAGTGTAGAAGTCCAGTTACGGAAAGTTATCCGGAACCCCCCTCTAACACAGGGGCTAAACACGAGGTCGCGTAAGGAAAGGTGGCGGAGATAACCCCTCCAAAGCTGGACTGAGTGTTGTGGAGAACACATATAGAGGATTTGTTAAGGGATTTCGTCATTTGCATTTTCCACGGGGCTTCGTGGGTCTCGAATCTATTCGAGGTCCTCAGTTGTCTTCTGGACCATTTGATCTCGATACCCTTGATAGGTTTCGGGCTTGATACCCTGCTCATTGTGGTCTACCCAACTGCCGACTGTACCCGCCTGGTGACTGTTCACGTGCTGGCAAACTAGTTGCCAATATTTTCTAGGGACATACACAGGTGACTGCGGGGGTATATCACGGTACCTAGGACGGACATCAGACCAACGCTTTGCATAGTATACCCGGAGGGTGCTTCCGTATTCGAGTTGCACTTGCACCGGTAAGTTTCTCTAGTGTTGGTTGTTGTAACTGTTCTTCCAACTAGTTTAGTGCTTGCTTGATTCATCTTCTAGGGGCTTTCTTTTAGTGTGTGTTACTATTTGTTCGTGTAGAATACCTTAGCGTGTCATGAATCTTCTCACACAGTGGAGGATTCGGAGCTTCGCCGGTCACGAAGGTTTCTGGGCCTGCCGCCGGTTATACTGGAGCCACCCCCGCCACCATTGAGGCGGAAGCTAGACCATCAAGGGTATTTCGAAGCAACCAGGGCTTTTGAGCCCGAACAATCCCCCGAGGAATCAACCACCAATATTGGATTGGTTGAAACCTCAAACACTGATACTTGGCCAAACATTATTGTGCCAATTCAATTTTACGAATGCCTGTCAGTGCCTAACCCAGTTATGGAACCAAACTCTGTTACTTCATCTAGGAATTCTTCCATTCCCATCACTGAAAGATGACTCCGTCCAGTTGCAATTGTTTCAACGCACTCTTATTGGGAGTGCCGCGAAATGGTACATAGAGCTTGATCGTTCACAATATTCTTCTTTTGGCGAACTGGCGATGGCCTTCCTTAACCATTTCCAGTTACCTGTGAGATACGATGCCGGCACAGAGTTGCTAGCTAATTTCGAACAGACGATCGCGGACTATATCTCGGATCATATTCGAGAGTGGCGACGCTGAAAGAGTCTTATCAAGGTATCCGTCCCACCAGCATTCCTGCTTGAGTGGTTCCTTAAGTCTTTAGTTCCGCAGTTATCCAAAGACGTCGCAACTTCAGGGGTTTTCTCCGAGGAAGATGCCATCATGAGGGCTCAACAGTTTGAGCTTATCTATTCTCAGTCTGGTCTATTGTACAACATCCTGCCGGATGCAACACGATCGATTCTGGATAAAACCAGACAGAGAGCTTGACCACATGCCGATGGTATAGTTGGTTCAGCACAAACTAAGCCCGCTGAGCAATTGACAAAACAATTGCAGCAGTTATCTATACAACACTCAGCGGCCAGCCAGATTACTGCTTTGGCTGTTCCTCCTACTCAAACGTCAGAAGTACACTCCGTACAGACGACTAACCCAAAGTCCAGCCAGCAGCCCGAGGGGAAGAAAAAACAACGCAAGAAGAGTAAGGGGGATAAAAAACCAAATAATAATGCTGGCGAGGGCACCACGAAAAAGAGGAATGCGAGGTATCTGTGCAACCTGTGTGCGGAAGACCACCCAACCCATCTATGCCCTTGACTTGTGGAGGCCCAAAAGTTTGTTACACAGCAACAGCAAGCCATGTTGACTAATCCCTTTCAGCATGGGCAAAATTTAACTCAAGCCTCTGCGAGTGGCGAAGGGGGCAGCCAAGAAAACTGCCCTCCTCCAAACAATTCATCTTCCGCGAACGTATATATGGTTAAAAGTGATGCTTTCATAACGACTAGAGCGCACGACTATAGCAAACCAAGCACCCCTAACAAGGGCAAAAAAGTCAAGATCCCATCTCTTCCTCTACAGATCGAGAAGACGTTGGGGGAAACAATGACACGCATTCCAAAAGGTGCGTTTAAGCGAGCTTCTCACAACCCAAATGCAAGGGCCTCCCATAACTACTCTGTGGTGGAAGATTTATCACAAACCTCTTGTGCTATGTCCGCTTTGGAGGTCCTCCAAAGTTGCCCCGCTCAGAGGAAAGCTTTGTTGACTGCTTTAGGCTCTATTGAGACTTGTAACCCAGGTACCATCATGTTAGACACGACTGACTTGAAACCTCGTTTGCCTTACCACGTCGCGTTTCAGATAGTAGTGGCTCACCCCACGAAAACGTTTACACAAAATATCTACCGCACGGTGGTCGACGAGGGCGCTTCGACTTGCGTTATGCCGTTAGCGTGTTGGAAAGCTATTGGTCAGCCCGAGTTGTCTCCATCACCTACTCTCCTCACTGCGTTCGACGGTCATTCTTTCCGACCACATGGCATCATTCCTTCTTTCCCTGTGCAGTTAGGGGGAAATACTGTGTGCGTCGAAGTAGAGGTGGTCGATGCCCCCATCGATTACAATCTCTTGTTAGGTCGTAGTTGGACTTATGCAATGCAAGCGGTGGTCGCTACAATATTCCGAGTCTTATTGTTTCCACATGAAGGCCGGATAGTGACCATTGATCAATTGTCCTTCTCTAGACCTGACCCAGCTTTGGGGGCATCCACGGTTCCTATGATAGATAATCCTCAAGCCGGTGTCGTTAACGTAGGAGTTGGTTTGTGCCCATCTTTGATGGGTACTTTCGATTACCCACCTCCTCATGGCGATGTCAAGTTTATATCTGCTCACCACAAGGCTGAGATTTTTCATGTTTTGTCGTTTCGCACGACTTACTTTCAGGATCCGTGGATTCTTCCTTCCCCATCAACCACGATGGATGAGACAAGGCATGCTGGCATGTCCATTCCCTTGTCGGCCGTTGAAGTAGCGTACTCTCTAGTCCAGCAAACTTCAGCTACTCCCGATCCGACTCCCGCACAAGAGTTGGATCCACTTCCGGAGCCTATCAAGGCTCAGGGTTCTCTTGCTACCACCGATTCGTTGGACTTAGTCTTGCCTTCTGACGAAGCTATAATCGAAGCGATGACTAGTCCGAACAGACCTTGGGAAGATCTTCATCACAGATCATATTTCCTCCCAGAGTTACACTGAATCGAGGCAGGAGAATTCACTATCACCATGACGGGAGATCAACCATGTCCCATCAACCTCTTAGCTACACAGGAAATTTATGTTGAGGGAAATATGGCGACTATCGCTGCAACCATACCTATCAATATCTCTCGGAACCCTGGCATCGTGGAGAATGTCTTTGTCGGAGCGGATTGCTCCCCCGAAGAGATTCATATTTACACGAATATTTTCAAAGAATTCCGCGATGTTTTTCCTGGTCTTACGAAGTGATCCCTGACATCGACCCACAAAGTGTCGATCATGGGCTACCTTTGTTGTTCTTCAAGCTCGCTTTGAGACCCAAAAGAAACATCCAGCAAGACTGTATTTATGCTTTTCGATCTCGTCCGGATTAACTGAGAAAAGTAACCATTATGGAGTCTTCT
>ML779057.1:163887-180014 GCA_009831015.1 Picea engelmannii | reverse complement strand
TTTTTTGCAGACGACACCTCCTGATTCCTGATTCCTGGGCTCACTCATTCAGTATATCAGTACAGATTGGTAAAGAATTGGTAATGTATTTCGGCCATCAGATGCTCTTCTGACCTCACACATTAGGGGGCATCTGTTATAACACTAGAATGCATCACACAAGCTTACCTGGCATCAGGCCAACTCATGTCTCTTCCTTGCCAAAGCCATGCTGAATAAAACCTTGAAAAAACACTTAAAATAAGAAACCCGCGCCCTAACCTAACACTGGGCGCGTTGGAATGCTTGTTGCCCTTCTACTGGACGCATTGGAATGCGGGCTAGCCCACTACAACCCGCGTTTACCTAACAAAGAAAAAAATCAGAAAAGTTTCTGCCGGGACGAAAAGATTTGGGTCAGTTAACTAGAACTCCTAGCCATGCATGGCCGAGAGTTCATCTAAAACCCTAGCTCCTTCTAGCCTATAAAAGAAGGGGTAGGGGTACTATTCAAAGGAGGAAAATCATAGCAAAGAAACTCTGCCCAATTGTCGAATCCGTTTTGTCCCAACCCTTTAGCCTTTCCTCAAGCTTTAAGAGAATTCAAGCAAAGCAGTTGGAGGACAAAGAAGAGGAGGAGCCTAGGATCAGGATCGAGGAACGGTGGTCGGTCTCTATAATCATTGTAAGTTGGTTCATATTGAGATCAATAAAAAAAGATACTTTTCTCATCCTAAATACATGAGTCTTGTATGTTTTATGTGATTTGTGTTTAATCTCTAACCCTCTAGTAGAACAATAGCATGCATGCATAGTTTTGTCTTGATTGCAGGATCGCTTTTTGGAAGGAGCAGCAGAAGCAAGGAGATAAATCTCAATGGAGGATCTACACCAACCGTCGATAAAAAGGTTAGTTGGTTCTTCCCTTGTTTGCTTGTGAAAAAGGGTTTTAGGTTGGGGTAGAAGGTTAAAAGTAGTCTATGAAGGGTCATGATCTGCATGCAAGTTTAAGACCTAGCTTGTTAGTTCATAGGGTAGAATACCCCACAACAAGGAGGGAGTCCCTAGGGAGTGGAAAAAACCACTTTATGTTTAGACAGGATAGATTGGAGGTCATGTGGCACAGAGGATGTCTCATTTTCTTATATGGCATGGAGTTGGGAAATAATTCCAGAATGACCTTTTTTGAGCAATTTTTCCATGCGATGTGTACTAATGATCTCATGGGAATTGGCGGTGATGCCTTGGAACTTATATTGTTGGCCCTCCTAGTCAAATTGCATGGTTAATTCCTTAAAATCCATGAGAAATGGACTCAAAGTCCTTAGCCATTATGCACCCAACACAATGTCACAATCGTCCATGTCAATAGAAAACATATGATATTTCAGGTGGTAGTCACCAATTTGGAGACGCACATTTTCACAACGCCCTCCACATTTCATGGACCCACCATTGGCAATCATGATTTGGAAATTATTGACTGAATGAATATAACAATTAGTTTCTTGGGCAATGTGGTGATGAATAAAATTATGGGTGCTTCCACTATCAACAAGAATGATGACCTTCCTATGCTTGTTGTAGCCAATTAGGTTGAGGGTTTGGGGAGCAGAGAAGCTAGTGAGAGCATTTAGGGAAATGACTTGTTCGACTTTAGGAGGGTTTGAGGGAGGGGTTATTTTAGTGGGTTCAGGTGACACGGACATGAGGGGAGCTTCAACATCCTCTTCTGAAACATCCTCCGAGTTGGCCATAAAAATATTTTGCTCCTTACACTTGTGTCCCTGAAAATATTTTTCATCACAATTATAACAAAGGCCTTTGAGTTGGCATTCATCCATTTCGGCCCTGGTCAATTTTTGGATCTTTAGTGGAGTATAAGCAGGAGTGGGATTTACTAATTTAGTGCGAGGAATAAATGACAGTTTCTGGTTTTAAGAAGATATAATCTATTGTTCTTCCTTATCTCTTTTAGTAGCCTGCACCCAACTCTGAGGCCGAGCCATGAGGACATGGGTACAAATATCATCCTTGAGGCCACTCATAAAACATTCTCAGAAAAAAAACATCAAACATGCCCTCTGTACGAAAATCCATTCGCTCAAAAGAAACTATAAATTCTTCCACTGTGCCAGATTGTTTCAACTTTTTCAAATGGCCTAAATGGTTGGTCTCAGTTTCAAATCGTTCATAAATGTCTGCCACAAAGTGTGTCTAAGAAACATACCTTTGACAGACAGTTTTTCTCCATTGACACCATTGCCAACATTCTTGATCTAGATGGAGAACTGTTAAGTACCTAAACCAGATCTGCAAATATAATTACCACAAATACTGAATACACAATAGATCCACAAGCAAGATAGAAGAAACCACACTTTATTATTACCAAACCCTTGAGGTAGGGAAACACCATACAATGGATCCTATTATGGAAGGGATCCTCTCATGTTCACTTGCCTCTTCGAGGGGGCATCCTCCTATTGAGCTACCGCTTCAAATACAATACTTCTCTTCATATCTCATTACATTGCTTGAACCCCTTTATATAGTGCTACCATCACCTAAGAACATTCTAGAGGAGGAATCTTCTAGAAGTAGAACCTTCTAAGAAGTCCTCTTACATTTATCATATCTAATTACCCATTTATTATATCTAACTACCATAGTGGGCCTTATTTAATAATATAGTGGACGTAGTCCATCTTACATTGAATGACCTCCATTATTATCACTATGGGCCCTCTGGGCCCCTCCACTACCTCTCTAGCTACCTTACATTCCATCCCCCTTATGAAAGCATTGTCCTCAACGCTTGATGTACAACCATATACCAGGGTCCCATGGATAATTGTGGACCATAATGTTGAAGAAGACTGAAGAACCAAGGTCCCATATAGAAAATAAATCCACCATGCTGAAGTAGTCCAACCACCATTGTAAGCATGGGTCCCATGTCCAAGTGCTCATGTGAACTCCCCGTGGAAGATTTTGGAACCCAATAACCAAATCCAAATGATGCTCCAAAGACTGGCACATATCATGTGAATCCAAATAAGAAGATCCATCCACATAGTGGAAAAGGGTCGTAGCAAAATCTGGAATGAATAATACCACTGTAGAATATGTAGACTGAACGCTGGTAACTAGCTCTTGATGTGGGACATTGATGTTCTCTACAAAAGGTGGAGTAGAGTCATCAAATAAAATATGAAATTGGTTGTCATCCCAGAAATGACAACTATCAATATACCAATCATCACAATCTGCCTCAAAATCATACCAAGCATATATTTCTTGATTATATTCATCCCTGAGGCCCTCCATAAGAAATATTTCCTTCATGTTATTCAATGAATCTTGAATACTACGAAAACTATCATTGAGGTCGTATGTGAGGCTGTCTGTGAGGCCATGTACAAATGCATCAAATTTGTTATCTAATGTGTGAAACAATTGGGATTTGAATAATTCAAGAATTTCTTTCAGGTTTTGAGAAGAAATAGCCATCTAATCATCCTATGAACTCACCCAATAAGTTACGGCAGAAAATCGTGGCTTTGTCTGGAAAAACCCTAAAAAACTGTTGAAGTTAAAATGCTCATAACTTCACTTCCCAGACTCCGTTTCAGCTGATTTTTTTTTTTTAATTGGGTGAAATTGTGAGAGGAACTCATATCTGTAATTTGTTTGAGAAAATTTCGCCTCCAACTACTACATAAATAAAAACAAATCACGCCACCGTCCGCGGAAAAAACCCTGAAATTTTGCAAATTTTAAAACTTCAATATCTTGACCTTCCGGACTCCGTTTCGGACGATTTTTTTTTTCAAATTGGGTGTTTTTCTGAGAAAAACTCAGATCTACAACATGTTTCTACAATTTTTTCACAAAAATATATTGAAAAGTTCTGTAATGTCGCGGCCCTCTTTTTTCTTCTCCGAAAAAAAAAATCTGCAAAAATAAAAAATATTTGCCCACAATGTCTGCCAAGGAAAGTGCTATGATACCACTTGTTAAGTACCTAAACCAGATCTTCAAATCTAATTACCACAAATATTTAATACACAATAGATCCACAAGCAAAATAGAAGAAACCACACTTTATTATTACCAAACCCTTGAGGTAGAGAAACACCATACAATGGATCATATTATGGAAATGATCCTTTCCTGTTCACTTGCCTCTTCGAAGGGGCATCCTCCTATTGAGCTACCGCTCCAAATACAATACTTCTCTTCATATCTCATTACATTTCTTGAACCCCTTTATATAGTGCTACCATCACCTAAGAACATTCTAGAGGAGGAATCTTCTAGAAGTAGAACCTTCTAAGAAGTCCTCTTACATTTATTATATCTAATTACCCATTTATTATATCTAACTACCATAGTGGACCTTATTTAATAATATAGTGGACCTAGTCCACCTTACATTGAATGACCTCCACTATTATCACTATGGGCCCTCTGGGCCCCCCCACTACTTCTCTAGCTACCTTACAAGAACACTATCCCGGAGTTTTTCCAACTCATTTGTAATGTCATACAAAGAGAAATAATGTTTTATTTGAGTTACCCAACTAGTGGGATCCAAGCCATCAAATTTGGTCACATCCACACATGGAAGGTTTAGGTCACGATGAAAGTGATGGGGCTAAAAATTATGGGAATGAGAGTAATTTTCAGCCTTGGTATGCAAAGGTAGTTCAGATAAAGGGGGATCTATAGAGATATGCATCTTGGTTCAGATCATCGAAGCGACAAATTCAAGTTGGGTAGTATTGTCTTGTTTGAGGTCTGCTTTGAGTTCCTCGATTGAGGTGACGATGGAGGAATGCATGGTTTTATTGATGGTGGAAATATTGGCACTGATTTGTCTAACTTCTTGTTGGGTCTCTGTGAAATTAGATTGTAAGGTATTGAAGTGAGCTTCCAAGTCTTGGCTACGGTTATGGGCCATGATGACAATGGAACTGAAAAGGGTCGAGTGGGGTAAAAAATTTATCTGAAAAATGATAGGTATGAATGTGATAAAGGAAAAGAGATAAAGCCAATGGAATAGGTATCAAATAATGGTGCAACAAAATCCATACCTGTGGAGTTATACTTCGGTCTGAAGAATACTACAGTGATGAAATTCCCAAATGCTTAACTAGGAAGAAATGTGTAGTGATTTGGCAGCTCTAACACAGTTGTGCAACAATAGATCTTGGTTGTTTTGTTTTTTGTTTCCCTCCCCAAGGGTTAGGTATTCAAGGGTTCTACATACAAGGTTTTTCCCTGCTCTATAGATCTTGGATATATGTGTGGGGTCCAAGAGTAGTACTCGGCCCAATATCTCAAAGCACCAACTAAGGAGGATACACTGTGCCCTTAGCCATACTACCCAACTACCCAGGTACTAGAGAGCATCTTCCCGATTGTTGTTCTCAGTGGCACTATAGCAGTCAGGTGACCAATCGGTTTATCTAAAGAGGGCTTCAGGAAATCTAGGTTGATCTGTATATAGGTGTTGTTTGATGTGCTACCACTCGAAGGGGTACCAACAAGGGTTACAAGGGTGGCCAACAGATGTGCGTTTAAGTACCACTTGTATTTCCTATGTGTATGAATCACAAACCATGGGTTTATGTGTGTAATGACATATCTTTGTATCTTAAAGACGTCGAAATACGTCTCTACCCTGAAAAAAGTTAACCCACAATTTTATGTAGAGGAAAGTGATATGATACCACTTGCAATATTCCAGATATAAAAAGTATGCAGAATAGAAATAAAATGCTAGAAATGGTAGATGAAAAACAATATAACCAGAACAACACCACAACAATACCAAAATCATACCAGAATAACACCAGAAAGAGAACTTTGATTACTAAGAGCAATGCTCACTTGCCTCTTCGAGGGGGCAACCTCTGGAAAAGTAGAGCTCTATTACAATAATATATAAGACAAAAGTTCCCATACCCTCCACTCCTATTTACACTAAATATGTCTATCAAAAGAACCATATAGAGGAAGATCCTTCTAGAAGCGAAAGCTTCTATTAGGTCTTCTTACATTCAACTTATTATTCCATATTTCTACGCCTTATTAATATTGACCTTTATTACATCAAAATCTATTATTCTACCTAAGTGAGGGGTTAGGTCCCTAACATTTATTATATGTATTTTTATATGTTTTGATTTTTTAATTTTTTTTAAATTTTTAGGTTTTGTTTTTTTAGTTTAATTATTTAATTAATTATTGTTAATTAGTTTCAAGCCTAGGTTTCAATTAATTAGTAATTCATTTATTATTAACAAACCTAACCTAGTTTTACTAATCTAACTACACTAATCTAATTAAATTGACTTTATTATGCTAATTAGTATTAAAAATGTCACTAAACATTTATTATTAACCTATGTTTTTTTATCCTAAGCTTGTTTATTCATGCAGGGATGAAATTGGTGGAGGGGTGAAGAAATGAAGGGCGAGGGAATGAAGGTGCAACAGGGTGGTGAAGGATCAGGCGAATTGGATGGAGGGAAAAATGAAATCAACCGAGCCCAGCAAGTCGGATGTCTTCATCATGAGAGAAATGCCAAATATATAGTTGAAGAATCAAGTCACCTATAATTATAGGACCCCAACATATTGGTTTCATTTAGATTGAAACTAGAAAATAAATTGTGCTCGATATAGGTTTCATTTTTAAGTGAGCTTGAAACCGAGAATGAAACTTTGCTCAGGTGATACCCATTAGAGGTTTTTATTCCCAACGTGGTGTCCATATGTTGGTACTTTTCCCCCAGCATGATCGGTAGAAGCTAGCGGCTTAACTCCATCATGATGTCCAGAGGCTACAGACATGCCCCCGAAGATTTGTTTCATCCGTAGACTCTTCTTATGCACCTAATTAGTCTCTTGACTACTGATAGAAATAGGTTCACCAAATATTGAGGAAGAAGGATGATCAACTGACATAGACGAAGTAAATGAAGGTTCAAGTACTAGATCTAGTAGAAGAATTGACTCAAATGGAGGGGGTCCAGTTCATTTTTTAACGAGATTGACATAGACAATGAACTATGATCATGGGTGTCTATTTCATTTTTTAATGAGATTGATAAAGAAAGGGAATTATTCTCATTAACCTTGACAATGTCTTCCAATATTTCTTCATCAAATGAAAGAATAGCGCTCTAGAATGAATACATGTCAAGAGACTCACTATGATCAATAGGGGGGAGAATAGACTCCAATGTCGATAACGAGGCAGTTACCATGTCCCATGCATTCAATTGATAATGAGAAGGATCCTCTCATTGTAATATCATCTTCTTTAGTCACCAGTCTATTGTAGGGCAAATGAACCCTACAGGAGTTACCTCTCTTAGGCTCTTCCTAGACCTAAGAAAAAATAGAGATGCAAGAAACAAATTTTCCTAGATCTAATTTATACACGAAGATAATCTACAAGTTGATGGAATGAAATGTTTACCTAGAGATATAACGGTTTTCCCTACATACTCCTTAGTTGTTATCTTCCTCGAATATTCGCTTCTCTCTTACCAACATGGATATACATACATAGATACACAAAGAAACATTTCACAAGATTAAATGAATCATGTTTAAATGGATAATAGATCTAGTGACATATCATAACAATATCAATTCCATCCAAAGATTATAAAAATTACATACAATCAAGTAAGGAGGAAAATCTTGTACACCTTTCATTAATAGACAAATGGTTTACAATTTACAGTCAAGGAATTTGCAGTCCTTTCCCAAGTTCCTTGGCCAACTTATATAATCAAACTTCCAAAATAAGTTTAATTTCTAATTTCTCTCCCCATTTTCCCATGAGATACCCCCATTATTTATAGGATAGTAAAGATAACATCAAAGGTTAATCTGGAAAAGAACTTCATGTCCAAAATGAAAATCTTCTCGAGGTAGAACCACAAAAAATATGGGGTTTAATATCATCTCATGAAACCAATGTTAAATAGGGAGTAACATACCCAGTCACGCCTTGCATTTTTGTAGGGAGCAACCAGTCTCCTTTTTCCATAGTACAAGGAGTGACCAACACTTTTTGGTCATGGGCTGCAAAGGGACAATAAGCGACCAAGCAAAAGGGTATTGTAATCATAGCATAAAAGTGGTATAAAAATTGTTTTAGACTGCTAACCTCTGGATGATTCCCATCAAATGATCAAGTGGAAAATAATTGTATAAAAATTATCATGCATCATGATCGAGATTAAGGTTTCAAAATTCAAGAGAAAGAGATTGAAAGAGAGCTTGCAAATCTCACACATCAAAGAAAAAAATCATATGATTGGGAAAAAATAAATGTACAGTAAAAAACCAATCCCTAAGGGCCCGATACTCACTCTCAATACTCGAGGGCTTATCAAGAGAATGAAAGGCGCTTATCTCATCCAAAATAATTTTAAGCCCCTACCCAAGCAAAACCATATCATATAACCGAGGCATAAAAATCAAGCACAGACAGAAGTGCATACCTAATAATCCAACAGTTGCAAGCGAGCCTGATCACTAGTGGAGGATGCATGTCACATCAGAAAAGAATATGAAATTTAATGTAGCATAAAGGCATGACATCATTTTTAGGCTACTAAGTGTCAAAGAATAAAAGGTGTTGCATGGTAAGAATGGAAAATAAAACCATTCCCTTAGGGTCATGATAGTGTTATCCTGATCCCACCAATATTGCACACCAATCAACTCACCGCTCGTTCAGTGCCACCGGAGGTCAACATGGTAATCCACCTAGACACCTAGAGAGATTAAGAAGACTTAATAGGACATGTTAGTGCTCTGTAATTTTCCCAAGGTTGTGATGGCAGTCACAGAGGCAACATCAAAACCACTTCGAGTCTTGGATCTAGCCCTCCAAGACTCAGAGAGGGATCTCTCTATCTGATATAGCTTTGTTTGAAGAGAATATTAGGCTAGCTATGTAGAACATGGGTTATTTATGAAATTGGGTATAGGCAGAGAAAAGAAACCATGGGCTATGGAGTCATTGTAACGAATGATCAAAAATCCATGTCAACTGGCTAATATTTGCAGAGAAAGGTAGACAAATCACTGGATCCTTCAATTTAAATGACATGGGTGAGACGAAAACAGGTCAAGAAATCCAATTAAACACAGAGCAACTAAGAATTCTGAGTTTAATTTTCAGTGGAAAACACAAAAAATTATACCAAGCCAGAGACAGAGGGTGCATTAAAACCAATTCTTTTCTTAATATTCTTGGAATAATTCAAAGGAAGACATTAATTATTATAACAGAGAAACAAATTAACACAGAGGGATGCACATCACCAGTCGAAATAGTCACAAGAATCCTGCATCATAGCACTATCTCATTGAATTGATAAAAAAACATTGAAAGCTCAGTGAGTTGTTTTACAAAATTTTTAATCCATGGTCCTCTGACTGATCAACCCTTACATTAAAAATCATCTCTGAATAAATAGGGGAGATCCCCCAACAAGTTTCGAGAGTAGGTTTTAACCGCCTCAGCCAAAAATAGCCACAAATCCCACAAAATCTGGAACTGTCCGCCATGAAAGATGGACCGGTTTTCTGTGAAAAAGGGGTCCGAACAGACGTGTGGTTCTCTTCAACGATGAAACCTGGGAAAAAATTGAAGGAGATTATTGTATATGGGCATGTGCTAGAAATAAAACCTCCTTCGGTTTTCCCAAATTCGCCTCCAGTTGGTCGTAACAGCTCTCGCAAAATCAGGACTGTAACGGAAAACTGAAAATCTGGAAAAAAAGGGCCTCGAAGATGGCTTCGATTCTCCCTTCTCGTGGCACCTGTGAAAAAACTGAGAGAGGTTTTTGTTCTTCAGCCCGTGCTGAGAAAAAAATTATCTCGTATTTTTAAAATCCATCTTCATTTGCCCAGAATATCCTCCGTAAAAAAACATGTTGAACAGGCAAAAAAGGCAAAAAAATATAAAAGACGGTTTTTTTTCGAGATGGGTGGTATTCCGGACCCCCCCCCTGAGGTGGTAAGCGGTTTTAGCGAGGGGGGGGGGGGTCCGATGGAATTCGAAGGTGACACGTGGATGGGGGGTGGTATTGGTATACAACCATTCCGGACCCCCCTCTCGTTAAAGTTCAGATGGTGAGGGGGGGTCCGGAAAATTTCTCGTGCATTGATTTTTATTTGATGTGAATGAGAGTGTACGGGGGTTTTTGGGTGGGGTAGACTTAGGATAGCATGTTTTTTAGTTTTTGTTTTTATTTATTTTTTAATATTTTTTATTATGTGTTTTGTTTACGTTTTTTATGTTTTCATTTAAATGTTTTATATAATATAATTTGTATTATATTTTGTTTTAATTTTTTTTTGGTTTTTATATTTTGTTTTTTATATATGTTTTATTATTTTGTTTTTTATATTTGTTTTGGTTTTATATGTTTTGTTTTATATTTTGTTTTATTTAATTTATTAATTTAGTTTTTTATATATTATTGTTTTGTGTTTGATTTTTTATATGTTTTGTTTTATTTAATATTAATTAATAAAAACTAACCTAGTTACTAAACTAACTTAACTATTAACTTAAATACTAATTTAATTAATTAAAAATTGATTAATTACTAACATGCTACTCAATTATTAATTAATTAATCTATCATTAACAGGTCTAATCATAACTATTAACCTAAATTTTTTATCTTGAGTTTGTTTATTCATGGAGGGGTAAGATTGGCGAAGGGGTGAAGAAATGAAGGGTGAGGAACTGACAGGTGCAGCACGGATGAAGGATATGGCATGGAGCGGAGGAGGCCTGATGTAATGGATGGGTGACACGTTGGGACAGGGTCCGCTGGGAAAAATCGCCTCATTCCGGACCCCCCCCCTCATTAAAGGCAGAACGGTCGGGGGGTCCGGAATTCAATCTCAACCATAGATCTATGCGTCGACCTCTCAGTCATTCAAATGCACGCCTTCTTTATACCCGATTCCAGACACCCCCCTGTCGTTAAAGGTAGAACGGTCGGGGGGGGTCCGGAAAATCTTGTGGACCGTAGATCTCAATGCCAGCCTCTAAACCGTTCATTTATGCGTTGTCTTTACTCTATGAGCACAAAGTCATATTTTCTCCAAAACTCGGGATAAGAGCATTATGTGGATTTTGTGCATTGTTTCCCTTGAAAATAATTTGCAGAGATGTAATATTATTTGCAAACCTATACACCCAGAGTGAAAAATTTCCAGTCAACACATGATCCTATGAATTATAGGGTTATAGCAGTGGCTCCACCTGGGGATGGCAGCTTCTTTCAGGAGGTGTCAAAAACCACAGACCTATGAACATGCAGACCAGTGCTTTTTCCATTGGGTTGAGCCCAAAATCTTATTCTACAACTTGTACCTACTTTGTTCTTGCAACTAAAACCAAATCAAATGAACACTGCTTAAAAAGAGATGCTCAGAATGCTGACCCTATTCACATTCTCCTACCTACCCTATGCTACTGATAATTTTGTTAAATCAAATAATACAAAAATGCCAATGAAGCCAATCAAGTAGCTGCTGAGACCAGGGGACTGTTTGACTGCTCGTTAGCACAGTGAAAAGCGCAGCTTGACCTTTTGCCCATCGACTCAAAACTGCAAAGTGAAAAGACCACTGCTGAAAACATGATTGATATTTACCATAGAGACCTCGACAATCTTGAAAAACAAAAGTACTTCCAGAGAAATATTAAGGCTCTACAGTGAAAAAATTCTCCATATAGGTAGCTACAGGATCAAGGTAGAAATGACAAGTTCCTTGATTTTTGGATGGCAGCTCTGGCACTGTATCTATGTTATCTTCATCCTCATGCATTTCTTGACATGGCTGCAACTGCTTTGATGGGATTTGTAATGTGACTTCTGCTGAAAAAGACAATGAAGTTGACTGCCTAATCATGTCAATATCATAAAAGTGTTTTATCCCATAGTTGGATGATGGATGAAGACTTTGACAACACCAGTCATCCAACACATCAGATATTGGACCCTGTAGAAATTGAACTAATTGTTGCATTGGTTCCACTGCAACTTCTTGATTTTCTGTGTATTTATCCTTTAGCATATACTCAATATTCTTTTTCAAAAACTGAAATCAATTGAAGCATAATGGTATAGAGTTGTTTTGGATTAACTCATAATTTGTCTCAGGCTCCAAGATTTCATCAAGAATTTGAAAATCAATGTAGGTCAAGGGTTGCGATTCTCGGTTTAGAACAACCTTCATATCCTTAATGGCATCTTCAACTGATTGATCAGAGAAATTTTTGTCTTCACTATTTTCATCTGGCCTAGAGTTTCTTTTCAGAAATTGAAAAGATGAGAAACATAAGGGCAAAGTGTTTTCACTTACTCTGAGATTTTCTGCACTTTGATCCTTCCTGTCATAATTTCCATGTGCAGATTGATTTTCATATCTGAGCTGTAACTGATCTTCTTCCTGCCAACAACATGTGGCTGGTTTCTCTAAACAGTGAACCTCTATTTCAGCCTCATGAACATCATCATACTGGTCACACTTGGGTAAATCATCCATGGATGAAATTCCATTGAACATGCATATCATGTCAGGAGAATCTTCCACCACTCTCTGATTTTGAACTTCATCTTCGACTGTATGGTGAATGGAATACATGAAATAATTATTATCCAAACCATGGTACCAAGGGTGAACAGAAAATTTTTGGGAACTATGACCATTTCTTTTTCTGAAATCAATGGAACTTGATGTCTTTGGACAGCAAGCTCCTTTTTCCTATTGATCCTTTGCATCATCTCTTCCATGGCAATGACCAAAATCTCCAGTTTAGCTTCTGATGACTTCAGCTACTCCCTTTCTTTGTCCTTTAACTTTGACCTTTTGATCAGCAAGTTGGTCTCCACATCAACTGCAATGTTCTGCATTTCTTCAAGGCTTGCAGTGTTCCTTTCTCTTAATTGGAATGCCATCTCAGGATCGAAAGCATCTGGGAAATGCAATTTGGCTAAACCAGGAGGTGGTCTTACATCCACAGGTATTGAATGATACACCTCATTGAACCTCGCTGAAAACTGTTGTATTGTTTCCCTGGGTTTTCTTTTCAAGTGGTCGTAATATTCTAGGATGAGGAAAACATTTCCCATGATCACCCACCTATCTAAGAACACTTGCATGAACTGATGAAAATTTCTGATGCTTGCAACTGGCAGATTTCTAAACCAATTTTTAACTTTACCTTGCAAAGACAGGGCAAACATTCTGATGCTGACATCATCATCTTCTACCTCAAAGAGGTCAAGAAAATCCTCAAGACTTTGGAAATGCTTTTCAGCAGTAATATTGGCATTCTATCCATCAAACCTGGGCAAATTATTGATGTGATTGACAGGGAGTTCATGGAGAAAAGGAGGCAAATCTAGAGGCTTGTATCGGTCTGGGAATTTTGCAAGCACAGGAGATGAAGCAAGGGGCTTACAACCATCCAGAGGTTTAGCAAGAGTAGGAGATAAAGCAGGAGGATTATGTCTCACTAGAGTTTCTACAGGTGCATCTGGGATGTGCACAGGTGTATGAGTATGTTCATAATCTACAATTGGGGATATGATCTCTTGAGACTCATCAATTAACATATGGTCAAAGTAATCTTCAACAATATACTTTTGATCAGGCTTAGAAAGAGACAAGACATAATTGCAGATAAAACCAAAGATGTCTTGAATGCAATTTGAGCTTGAGTACCTGGTCTTTCTGGGCTGCTTGGCCATGCTTTAGGTTCTTCCTCCAGTGGAGTCTTTGAGTTTGGAAATGTCTAGAGATGATTGGAGTCACCAGGTGAATGATCTCAACCTTCTTTTGTCTAGTCACTGTCCACCATCAGTGATCAGATCTGGAGCTTTGAAGTGTACTACTGGGGAAAGTCCCCAGTGGAGTCACCATTATGTTAGCGCTCCGTAATTTTCCCAAGGTTGTGATGGAAGTCACAGAGGCAACATCAAAACCACTTCAAGTATTGGATCTATCCCTCCAAGACTCAGAGAGGGATCTCTCTATCTGATATATCTTTGTTTGAAGAGAATATTAGGCTAGCTATGCAGAACATGGGTTATTTATGAAATTGGGTATAGGCAGAGAAGAGAAACCATGGGCTATGGAGTCATTGTAACGAACGATCAAAAATCCATGTCAACAGGCTAATATTTGCAGAGAAAGGTAGACAACTCACTGGATCCTTCAATTTAAATGAAATGGGTGAGACGAAAACAGGTCAAGAAATCCAATTAAACACGGAGCAACTAAGAATTTTGCGTTTAATTTTCAGTGGAAAACACAAAAAAATATACCAAGCCAGAGACAGAGGGTGCATTAAAACCAATTTTGTTCTTAATATTCTTGGAATAATTCAGAGGAAGACATTAATTATGATAACAGAGAAACAAATTAACACAGAGGGATGCACATCACCAGTTGAAATAGTCACAAGAATCCTGCATCATAGCACTATCTCATTGAATTGATGAAAAAACGTTGAAAGCTCAGTGAGTTGTTTTACAAAAAATTTAATCCATGGTCCTCTGACTGATCAACCCTTACATTAAAAATCATCTCTGAATAAATAGGGGAGATCCCCCAACAAGTTTTGAGAGTCGTTTTTAACCGCCTCAGCCAAAAATAGCCACAAATCCCACAAAATATGGAACTGTCCGCCATGAAAGATGGACCGGTTTTCTGCGAAAAAGGGGTCCGAACAGACGTGTGGTTCTCTTCAACGATGACACATGGGAAAAAAATGAAGTATTTTATTGTATATGGGCATGTTCGGGACAAAAACCTCCTTCGGTTTTCCCAAATGCGCCTCCAGCTGGCCGTAACAGCTCCCGCAAAATCAGGACTGTAACGGAAAAGTGAAAATCTGGAAAAAAGGGCCTCGAAGATGGCTTTGATTCTCCCTGCTCATGGCACCTATGAAAAAAATAAGAGAGGCCTTTTTCTTCATCCCGTGATGAGAAAAAACCTCTCTCATATTTTTAAAATCCGTCTTCATTTGCCCATAATATCCTCAGGAAAAAAATGTGTTGAACAGGCAAAAAAAGGCAAAAAAATGAAAAAGGCAGTTTTTTTTTCGGGATGGGTGGTATTTCGAACCCCCTTGAGGTGGTAAGCAGTTTTAGGGGGGGGGTCCACTGGAATAGGGAGGAAACACGTGCATGGGGGGAGGTATTGGTATACAACCATTCTGTACCCCCCCCTCTCATTAAAGTTCGGATGGTGAGGGGGGGTCTGAAAAATTTCTCGTGCGTTGATTTTTATTTGATGTGAATGAGAGTGTACGGGGGTTTTTGGGTGGGGTAGACTTAGGATAGCATGTTTTTTAGTTCTTGTTTTTATTTCTTTTTTAATATTTTTTATTATGTGTTTTGTTTACGTTTTTTATGTTTTCATTTAAATGTTTTATATAATATAATTTGTATTATATTTTGTTTTATTTATTTTTTTTGTTTTTATATTTTGTTTCTTATATATGTTTTATTATTTTGTTTTTTATATTTGTTTTGGTTTTATATTTTGTTTTATTTAATTTATTAATTTAGTTTTTTATATATTATTGTTTTGTGTTTGATTTTTTATATGTTTTGTTTTATTTAATATTAATTAATAGAAACTAACCTAGTTACTAAACTAACTTAACTATTAGCTTAAATACTAATTTAATTATTTAACAATTGATTAATTACTAACATGCTACTCAATTATTAATTAATTAATCTATCATTAACAGGTCTAATCATAACTATTAACCTAAAGTTTTTATCCTGAGTCTGTTTATTCATGGAGGGGTAAGACTGGCGAAGGGGTGAAAAAATGAAGGGTGAGGAACTGACAGGTGCAGCGCGAATGAAGGATGTGGCATGGAGTGGAGGAGGCCTGATGTAATGGATGGGTGACACGTTGGGACAAGGTCTGCCGGGAAAAGCCGCCTCATTCAGGACCCCCCTCCCCCCCTCATTAAAGGCAGAACGGTTGGGGGGGTCCGGAATTCAATCTCAACCGTAGATCTATGCATCGACCTCTCAACCGTTTAGATGCACGCCTTCTTT
>ML779057.1:140402-163825 GCA_009831015.1 Picea engelmannii | reverse complement strand
CGTTAAAGGTAGAACGGTCGGGGGGGTCTGAAAAAGCTTGTGGACCGTAGATCTCAGCACCAACCTCTAAACCATTCATTTATGTGTTGTCTTTACTCTATGAGTGCAAAGTCATATTTGCTCCAAAACTCAGGATAAGAGCATTATGTGGATTTTTTGCATTGTTTCCCTTGAAAATAATTTGCAGAGATGTAATATTATTTGCAAACCTATACACCCATAGTGAAAAAATTCCAGTCAACAGATGATCCTATGAATTATAGGGTTATAATAGGACACTCATGTATATTTCAAGTCTGTCAGAGATCTCCATCTGTGGTAAGCGATCCCACCATTATTCTTGGTCACCATGTTAGATTCATCAATACATACATAGATCTAGGGAAGACACTTCAATGCATGCATGGACCAACCCTAAGCTTCCATGCATCCATGCATTCATGATAATTTCATAATGACATCCTCCAAGTTTTGTGCATTTTCCAGATTTCAAAGGCTCGAAACCATTGGGAAAAATACACACGTATGAAAGCAAAGGCACGAGGGAAAACATTTCGGGCGAGTCGAAGGATTCCCTAGAATCTTGCCAAATCTATTGGAAAGGATGTGACATATAATGGAATATCTAATATAAATTTTCCCATCCTTCACTCATCGTCATACTCATGCCTAATGACTGAAAATTTTTAGTGATAATCATCCTGACATCCACATTCACGTGAGCTCGATATTTTCATAAATCTTGTTGAGTATAGAAAATCGATGCCCCTCATTAGCTACCTGCTCAAATACATGTCAAGTACCTATAATCGAAGGTGAATGAGATCAAAATCTATTCATCTGCTAATTATTTGGGTCCTAAAGAAGAGTTACTCGGATGGTAGGTGTTCCTGATGATGACCCACTTACGTCAACTCCCTGCTCAAGTGTGGGTTATGAACCATCTTGGCTACATATGTTGGTAGCGATTTTTCTTTGTCTCATTTAAAAAAAAAATGTCCTTATATGGTATGACTAGCATGATCTTGAAGGAAAATGGGAATTTGGTAGTCCACCCTAAATACTATCAGCCAATCACGGCATTTCACTAGAGAAGCTTGAAGCAGAGGATACAATGAGTTGGCCCATTGCATCTGATCTTACCAATCCTTGTCAACTGGAAGGAATTTTTTATGATATTAGTATAGAAGTTGAGAGAAAAGGCTTATGATGAAATGAAAAGAATCAATTGAGCCACCTAGATGTACCCGAGCTAAGGCTCAAATGGAATAGAAGAACACACCCAACAACAGTATCAGCAAGGCTCACAACACGCATTCACACTGTACATGTCATAAGTGGGTTTAATCCTATTAAAATCTGATTAAATCATATGAAAGGCTAAAATTAGTTAGGAAACCAGGTGTAGTATCAATATTTTGACAAGATGGAATCAATTTTCAAGAAGCAGTATTGGTCCGAGAAAATAGTTTTCCCTCTAAATCAGAGAAACTATAAATTGATATAACAATCTCATTTGTAGGGTCAAAATTTTGGGGAATTGAAGAGTATCTTATACTTGAGTTTTTTTATCAAAGACCCCCTCAAACACAGACCAATTTTCAGGGCTGCATGCTGCAAGAGATTAATCCCATACGTTATTCTTTAGTATGTGGTTCTTTTTTGTGTATGTGCTCTTGTAAAATCCATCCCTCTCATTTCATGGCTTCTTGTATCAGATCCCCATTAATAAAATCTCGAGCAATGACCTTTATGACATGTACAGTGTGAATGCGTTTTGTATAGCTTATGATGTTGAAGTATGAATGTATGACCATTTCATGTCACTTTTTCATGTGTTTAATGATGTGTAGAAGGTACCTGCATGGATTTAAGTATATGAAAATGTTTATTGTTTGATGCATATTTTAATGATCTTATATATATTTTTCAAAACTGTTGAACAAGTAATTTATCGGCACGTTATTCTATCCATAGGTTGTGAGATTCACCTTAAAGTTGCCTCACATGTCTATATTTTGTTTCTTCTAAATATTCCCCTTCCCAAAATTAAATCAAATTATCTAAAGCACTTGTGGACATATGCATCATCGCATTGAATGCCTTGGTATTGGTTCTGGTATTTTTTGAGGGTCAAGAGTTCTATCAAAGAGAGAGAGAGAGAGAGAGAGAGAACATATGCATCATCACGTTGAATTTATTGGTATTGGTTCTAGTATTGTTTGAGGGTCGAGAGTTATATCAGAGAGAGAGAGAGAGAGAGAGAAATCTTCCCAAAAATAATTCCATAATTTCTATTGCAAATCAATATGGTTTTAAGATCCATTCTGGATCTTAGCCCTTGGGGAGCCTCATCATAGTTTCATTTACAACCTTGAACAGTTTGAGCAATAACATCTGAAATAGTGCCATTGTCGGGGAATGGAATTCAAAAATATTTTTTCCTAGGGATACAACATTGCAAATCTGGTACTCGGAGGTGAACAAGTTTCAAACACCTAGTTGTTAAGTTATTTCCCCTAGAGACTCAAGAAGAAGAATATATATCATCTAATAGAATATATAGTAGAAGAAATCTAGATCATGAGCGTACTCCAATATACTTAGACCTTGAGAATCTTGTGACCTTGATATATCTCAGAGAACTTGAAGTATCTTCACCTCTAGGTAACCCTGATTTGGGAGCTTCTCATTTTGTTGTTCATGTAGGTAGTGAATTTTTGGAGCCTATTGATATAGTTGTCAATTCTACTTCTACTAATAAGCTACCTCCTGAACCCTTAATAGATCTATGTAATTCTCCTTTAGAATTCTATGAATAAGTGAGCTCCCCCTTTAAACTCTTTCTGAAAAAAACCCTATTATCCCTCCATTTGTTGAATCCCATAACATTATCTTGTATAACCTTATGGATAATTTAGGAGGAAGAGTTGGGGGGAATCAACCTCCACCGCCACCTTTAAACAACTAGTTCATGAACCAATTTGGCCCTCTAAATCTTCCTACTCACGTCCATGACCTGCCTAAAAATTACCTAAATTTGTTACCCAAACACAATGGTGAACCAACCCTTTATGATTAAGAACACCTAGTTGCCTTCTAGGATTTCACTGATAACCTATTCATGGAGCATGATGATGTCCTCATGAGTTTTTTTTTTCAAAACCTAGAGGGAGATTTTCATAAATGGTTCAGAGAACTCCCCACTACCTCTATTGATAGTTGGCAGGATCTTTAATCTGCATTCATGAAGAAGTGGGGGGAGTAGAGGGAAATCTTGTATTACCTAACTGAATTCATGTCCCTCAAGAAGAAATAAAATGATTCTATTGTTGACTTTAACAGAAAGTTTAACGATCTTTACAACAAGCTTCCAGGAGAAATAAATCCTTTGCAACAAGTATCCAAGGTCACATATGTTGGGGATTTTGATGTAGGATTTTCCATGGCATTAAGAGAAAGAAGATCTCCCAACTTATTAATAATGTAGGATGATTAAATATACATTGAGGGAAATATAATTACAGTAGGAAAAATGAATAAAAAGTTTGATCAAGAAGACAAGAAGTAGATCATAGAAGGTTGTGACCCTCTAAACCCATTGAAGGATTCTCACAAAACTAGAATCGATGAAATGTCTATACTAATAAGAAATTTGAAAAACAAGATGTATATATTTGAAAAAGAGAATGGAAATGATAATAAACTCCCTCAAGGATGGGTGAGGAACCCTAACTAGTGTAGGAGACCTTTTAATCCTCAACTCATGAGGAGAGAAAGAAGAAATGATGAGAAACCCATTCAACCTCCTATCCAAACTAATGATCAGAATAACCTAGTAGAAGAAGAAATAGATGAAGGATACATTGATTATCTATAGGAAATACACCTATTGTAGGAGTAAAATAATATGGTTCACCTAACTCATAATGATTATGAATATTCTCTCAGCATTAGGAGGAAAACCCCCAAAAATTAATCCAGTGAATGAGTACTATTATCTACTCAATATAGAATGTTTGTTGATGCACTACATGCTAAAATGCATAGGAAGTATGATCCCAAGCCTAGACAAAGAGTTGTTAACTAGTACATCCATCCAGAACCTAAGAAGCTTAGTCCAAGTCTTCCTATGGATAAAGTCAAAGAATTACAAAATACCATCAAGACTAAAGAAGTGGGTGAAACTTCCAAAACATAAAAAGAGGTAAAGGAGCTTGAGGAATCATTTTAATCCTTTAATTTTGAGAAAGAGCTTTCCAAAACCAAGATCTCGGTCCCATTGGCCGAATTGGCTAAAAATCCATCATATCACAAGTAGATTAAAAACATCATACAAGGAAAGGTCCCAGCAGGTCTACCTAACACTGTGAATTTAGAAGATGAGTCTCCTACTATAGTATTTGTTACTCATATAGATGACAAAGAGGAGTCAGTTGCACCTTTCTATTTAATCATGAACATCCAAGACACGATGCTACATAATTGTATGCTTAACTATGGTGCATCTTAGAACCTCATGTTAAAGGTAGTAAAGGAGAAGTTCGGATTAGAAATAACCAGGCCTTACCATGATATCTACTCCTTTGATGCGAAGAAAGTGAAGTGTGATCGAATGATTAAACACATGGTAGTCACTTTAGCTCATTTGCTTATTAAGATCATTATAATGGTTGCGGTGGTAGTTGATGTACCTGCAAACTATGGGATGTTGTTATCCAGAACTTGGACTAGAAATATAGGAGGCACGATGCAGATGGACATGACCTATGCCACTATGCTAGTCTTTGGAGGACAAAAGAGAATATTATACATAGAAACAAAGTTTTCCTATGTAGTCAGTGACCAAAATAACTCTGTAAATAACCCCATATATGTTGATGATGAAGACCTAGGCCATTTCATCCTCTCAATAAATGAAGAGTATAAAGAATCCCTAGCTCTGATAATTCTTTTATGAGCCCTACCCAAGAGACACAAGGTATATGGACAATGTACTTCCATGGAGAATATTCAAAGAAAGGAATGGGAGCCAAATTAGTTCTCATTTCCCCCAAAAAAGAAGAAATTGATTTGTCCTACAAATTGGAATTTGAAGTTACTAATAATGTAGTTGAATATCAAGCCTTGATTTTAGGTTTGGAAGAAGCAAGGAAGATGAATATTACTGAGTTGGTAGAATTTATAGATTTGTAACTTGTGATTCAAAAAATCAAAGGTGGCTATCAACATCCCAAGATGAGAGCCTACAAAAATCAGTTCTAGGATTTAATTGATAATTTTTACAAAGATTTTAATATCATTGTTGTCTCAGGAGAATTTAACCATCAAGTTGATTCTTTATCAATAGTCGTCAGGACGTTCAAAACCCATGCCATTCCTTAGATAAGATATGATATTGAGATGAGGTATATACCTTTCATTCCTAATAATATAAAGTACGAGCAAGTGTTTGAAGATGATCAATAGATCAAAATATTCATGGAGGTCATAGATGAATTTTCCAACCCATATGTACTTTTGGATGATGAAAAAAAAGGGGAAATTGTGGTCAAAGTAGATATGCAAATGACCTATGATTTCAATGAGTACATGGAGGGTCAAAAAATCCTCCAACTGAAGAATAATTTTATCCCTAAAGGACTGGCTCCCCTGGATAATATTTTTAATAGAAAGTATGTGCCCATAAGACCTACAGTTATTCCCAAAGATGATAATGTTGAATAATGCAACATTGGGATAAAGGAGGAACCAAAATTCATAAAACTATCCAAATAAATCTCCCCCAAGCACAAGGATGAATACTTGCAGTTTTTCAAAGAATACATAGACATCTTTTCTTGAAAATATGAATACCTAAATACCTATGATACCAACATTATACAACACAATAAACCACTCAATCCTGGTACTAAGACTTTTAGGAAAAACTTAAGACAAGTCAAGCCCTTGTTGCTACCAACCATTGACAAGGAGGTGAGGAAGTTACTCGACACTCAAATCATCATTCCCATTAGATATTTTGAATGAGTAAAGAATTTGGTCCCAATTAAGAAGAATACTAGAGAGATAAGGTTTTGTGTGGACTTCATAAACATGAACAAATGCTCACCAAAAGGAAACTATCATTTTCCAAAAATGGATCATATACTTCATAAATTTGTGGGAGTAAATAGAATTTCCATGATGGATTATTTCTTAGGATATAATCAGGTATCAATGCATCTTGATGATAGGGATAAAATAGCCTTCACCACCCCATGGGGAAATTTCATGTATGATCAAATGCCCTTTGATTTGATAAATGCAGGAGCTACATTTCAACGATCCATGGATATAGATTTTGTGGGAGAAAAGGATAGATTCATTGTCATATATTTGGATGACATGGTTTTCTTCTCCAAGATAGATGATGAAAACATCAATCACTTGAACCAGACATTTGTGAAATGTAGAAATTTTGGCTTATCCTTGAATCCGAAGAAGTCCTAGTTTTCCATCAATAAAGATAAAATTTTGGGCCATATAGTGTCAAAAGAGGGGGTAAAAATAGACCCAGAGAGGGTAGAAGAAATAAAGCATATTGATATACCAAGAAATAGAAAGGAAGTTCAAGCTTTCCTAGGAAGAATCAACTTACTGAGAATATATTTCCCCAATTTTGTTGAGATATTCAGGCATATCACTAACATGTTAAAGAAAAATCATGAAGTAAAGAGGACCCTTGAAGCTAGATAACCCTTTTAGACAATCAAAGAAGCCTTGGGAAAATCACCTATTTTAGTCAGCCCAAATTATTATAAGGACTCTTAATGTTTTATTTTTATTTTGAACACACTATAGTCGTTGTCTTGCTACAGAAAAATGATGAAACTAGGAAAACCCTATAGCCTTTTTCATCAGATATTTGAGAGATGTTGAATTAAGATAAAGTAAGTTGGAGAAACAAGCATTTTCCCTGGTTAAATCATTGAAAGCATTCATAGAATCTATCTTGCACTCTACAACATTTTCTTATGTACCTAATAGTGTTATTAAAGATATTCTCACACAACCTGGTAGTGAGGGAAGAAAAGGAAAATGGATTTCCAAGATCCAAGAGTATGATTTGGAGATAAAACCCACCAAGATGGTAAAAGGACAAGGGTTGGATAAATGTATGGCTGAATCAAATTATCAATATATTGATTGAAATATTACAAAAAACATCATAGGAGTTGGGAAAAGAGAAGATGAATCACAACAACCCATTTCTAAGGTTAGCTTCAAGTTCTCTAAATATCATTGGTACAAATACATAATTTTATACCTTCAACACCTGAGTTTCTAACCTTTATGGGACAAAGACAAGGCTAGGTTCATCAATCTCCAATTTTTGAATTATTTCATTGTGGGATAAAATTTGTTTTGGAAGGACCCAATAGGAATATTGTTGAACCAACTTACAGAAGAAGAGACTAAGAAGATCATCACTAAATTTCATAAAGGGATATGTGGAGGTCATCATGCCTAGAGATCCACTACATACAAAATCCTCAGAGTTGTTTATTATTGGCCCTCATTATTTTCTAATGTAAAATTAATGGTTTGAGCCTTTGTGGAGTGGCATATGTTTGTAGGGAAGAAAATATTACAGCCTCTCCCCCTTAAGCCTGTCAACACAGAAACACCTTTCTAACAGTGGGGTCTAGATTTCATTGGTGAAATTTCACCCAAATTAAAGTGGGAAACACAAATGGATCCTAACAACTACAGACTATTTCACCAAGTGGGTGGAAGTAATCCCTACCATGGTAGCAACTGATTCGGTCATCATCAAGTTCCTAGAAGAGAACATTTTATCAAAATTTGGGTGACCCAGGAAGATTATAATCGATAATGCCCAAGCTTTCAAATATGTCAAATTACTGTAGTTTTGTCAATGTTACAACATAGATTTGAGACATTCCATTGCACACTATCCACAATGGAATGTCCTGGATGATTCATCCAACAAAAATCTCCTAAAGATCATCAAAAATATGTTTTCCGAAAACAAGAAAGCTTGGGATTCCCACCTAAAATATGCAGTTTGGGAAGATAGGGTAAGAATCAAGAGTTCTCTTGGTACATATCCATTTTAGGTGGTATATGGGATGGAAGATATATTTCCCATACAACTCATTCTTCCCATGATGAAATTGTTGCAAGATGAAGAGGCAGTCATATGATATGCATAGTAGAATCAACCAAATGATTGAGATCCATTAGGTAAGGGATCAAGTTCCACTTAGATCTCAAGTTCATCAAAAAAGAATGAAAGAAATATTTGACAAGAGATCCAAGGAGAGAATATTTATGATAGGATATATAGTCTTAAAGTGGGATTCCAAAAGAGAATCAAAAGGAGAGAATGGAAAATTTTAAAACCTCTGGCTTGGACCTTTCTAGGTCATTTCAGTTCAAGACAACAACACATATGATCTGGTGCAACAGGATGGAAAAGTATTTGGAGATCCCATAAATGGGAAATTCCTCAAACAATTATTGTAGTACTAAATGTTTTAACCTTCCTCACTATGTACATAAATAAATATTTGTCCATTCATGTTATATGTTTTTAATTTTACTTCATTCCCCATATTTCAAGCAAGTAATAATTAGGGTTTAATAATTTAAGTTTTTGAGCAATTTTGTTTCACCTCTTGCATAATTGTTTCAGATGCACAAAGAATGGTTTGTTTGGGCGCAAACTCCATAACCAAAAAAGAGAAGCCACTTGGTCTACATTTATCAGCAGACCACAGGGGTATGTTTTCCCCACTGGAATTGATGTTAGTATTGGTTTTGTTCTAGTAATTAGAATGCATCATGATGGATAATGAGGGGTCAAAATTCAAGATAAATATATCGAAAGAGAGCTTGCAAAAATCACACATCAAAGAAACAAAGAATATGGTAGGGAACCAAGAATTGTACAACACAACTCCAAGCCCTAAGGTCCTGAGACTCACTCTCAATACTCAGGTGCATATCGGAAGAACGAAAGGTACTTATCTCATCAAAAATAAGTTTAATCCCCCACCCAAATGAAACCATCTCATACAATCAAGTCATAAAAGTAAAGTGTGTCCGAAAGTGCGGGCTCAATCATCCAACGGTTTCAAGTGAGCTAGATCAATGATGGAAGATGCATGTCACATCGAAAAAGAATCCAGAAGTTATCACAACATCAAGGTGAAATGATGATTTTAAGTTGCTACGTGTCAAAGAATAAAATATTTCACATGGTAAAAAAATAGAAAATAAAACCACTGCCTTAGGGTTGCAACAATGGTATTTTGATCCCACCAATATTACACACCAACCAACTCACCACCCATAGGACTACTTGTTCAACGCCACCTAGAGTCAACAAGGTAGTCCACCTAGACACATAGAAAGATGAAAAATACTTAACAATACAGTCATGTGTATTTCAAGCATGTTAGAGATTTCCATCTATGGTAAGGGATCCCACCATTGTTCTTGTTCATCATGTTATATTCATCCATACATGCGTCGCACGCAGGAAGACACTTTAGCGCATGCATGGATGCCATGCATCCACATATTCATGTTGATGTCAACATGACATCATCTAAGTTTCACACATTTTCCATATTTCAAAGGATCTAAACCATTGGGAAAAATATGTGTATAGGAAAGAAAAGGCATGAGGGAAAACATTTCAAGCAAGTCAGAGGATTCGTTGGTATCCTTCCAAATCTATTGGAAAGGATGTGGCATATAAAAAAATATATGATATCACATTTTTTATCCTTCATTCATCATCATACTTATGCCTAAGTATTGACAAAGGTAATTAATCATCACCTTGACATGAGCATTAACGTGAGCTTGAGATTTTTAGAAATCTCATTGATTATAGAAAATCGCAACCCCTCATTAGCTACCTACTCAAATACGTGTCAAATACCTATAAGAGAAGGAGACAAAGATCACTATGCATTCATATGATAATGGTTTGGTTCCTAAAGAAGAGTTACTTGCATGACAGGTGTTCCTAATGATGAGCCACCTATGTCAATTCCCTTCTCAAGAGTGGGTTATGAACCATCTTGGATACAAATGTTGCGAGAATTTTTTCAATGTCTCATTTTGACAAACATTTCCTTATATGGTATCATTACCATGATCTTGAAGGAAAATGGGCATTCAGGAATCCACCTAAAAGAGTATCGTCCAATCCCTTCAGTTCACTGGACAAGCTTGAAGCAGAGGATACAATGAGTTGGTCCATTGTATTTTATGTCACCAAGCTTTGTCAGCTGGAAGGAAATGTTTAGCATATTAGTATAGTAGCTGAGATAAAAGGCTTATGATGAAATGATGGGAATCAATTGAGCCACCTAAACATACTCGAGCCAAGGCTCAATTGGAATGTAATAACAAACCCAACAACAGTATCAACAAGCCTCACGTGACAGAAAAAGTGGGTTCTTCCTAGTAAAATCCGATAAAATCATATGAAAGGATGAAATAAGTTAGGAAACCAGGTGTGGTATCAAGATTCTGACAAGCTAGAATCAATTTTCAAGAAGTAGTATTGGTCTGGGAAAGTGGTTTTCCCTCTAAATCAGAGAATCTATAAATCAGTAGAGGAAGCTCATTTGTAGAGTCAACATTTTGGGGAACTGAATAGTATCTTATACTTGAGTTGTCTAATCAAATACCCCCTTAGAAATAGACCAATTTCTGGGGCTGGAGGCTACAGGAAATTCATCCCCTGTGTTATGATTTAGTCTTCTCTTCTTTTTTGTGTATGTGCTCTTGTAAAATCCATCCCTCTCATTTCATGGTTTCTTGTATCACATCCCCATTAATAAAATCTCAAGAAACAAGTTGTATGACATGTACAGTGTGACCTTGTGTTGTATAGATTATGATGTTGAAGTCTGAATGTATGACTACTTCGCGTCATTTTTTCATGTGTTTAATGATGTTAAGAGGTTATATCCATGGATTTAACTAGATGAAATTGTTCATTGTTCGATGCCTATTTTAATGATCTGATATATTTGTCAAAATTGTTGAATTATTAATTTATCAACACATTGTTTTTTCCATAGGATGTGAGATTCACATTAAAGTTGCCTCACATGTCTATCTTGTATTTATTATGAATATGCCCCTTCTGAAACTTAAATCAAATTGTCTAAATCACTCTTGGACATATGCCTATTCGCATTGAATGTCTTGGTATTGGTTATTGTATTATTTGAGGGTCGATAGTTCTATAGGAGAGAGAGAGAGAGAGAGAGAGAGAGAGAGAGAGGAGAGAGAGAGAGATAGAGAGAGAGAGAGAGAGAGAGGAGAGAGAGAGAAATCTTACCAAAAAAAAATTATAATTTCTATTGTAAATCAACATGGTTTTAAAATCCATTATGGGTCTTATCCCCTGGGGTTCCTTGACATAGTTCCATTCATAGGCTGGAACATATTGATGGATAACACTGAATAATAAATAATGGACACTCAATGATGTTCATATTCCCTTGTCTTATCTATCAAATCCATGACTTCCAAGGTGACCTCCTCCAAAGTGAACATGAAATCAAGGGAGTCATGTGAACATGGAGAGTCAAAGACCCTTATGGGTGGAGTAGGCTGATCACACTCCATATGAGGATGGATTTGATGACGAATTTAAACTTATTCTGATGGGATTATCAGTGAATAAATCTCAAAATCTATGAGAAGCATGTTAGCTCCATAAGAATCAACTTCCTCTAGATGAGGTACCACCCAAGGATCAAAATACCCAAAGGATACACTTGTAAAAGAAGAGATAATATTGATTGAAGTAGCATTCAAAGAAGGAGGTGGTATGGGAAGGTAAAATGTACCCATTAACAAGGATTCTTTCAACATCCCCACACTTACACTCATGTAAATGCTCTATGAATCATTGACAAAGGGTATATTATAACATGTGTCTGTCCTAAGGTCTGCGGTACAAAAGGAAAGTTGATCGATAGTGACGATATTTCATTAGTGAGGAAAGAGATGGACTCTAAATACTGACAAGACAACAACTTTCATCTCATATAACCAAGTGCAACCAAGAAACAAATTATACTCTAGAGGACATCGACCACCTCTACTTTGACGAAGACATTCTTACCACCTAACTTGATGGGAAATGAAATGATGATACCATGATGTTTGAACATGTTTCCATCAAATGCCTTCAATGTGGTGTTTCACAGATTGAGCTTTGGAGAGCCAAGATATTTTCAATGGGAAATGGACATAATGCATGTAGAGACACCTTCATGAACCACTGCGCAGAATATATTTTTCTCACTTACTCTCACTTGAATCTAAAAAGAAAGTTGGCGGGAAAGCCTATTATGAGCATATTCCAAGTCATACACAATTAAATTAGACTTTGAGGAGTCAACCCTACCTATCATTGATAACGAATATTTTTTCTACGTGGAGAAACTTTGGACTTCTAAAGCAGACATGGCACATGGTTCCCAGGCCAGGTCTTCCACAATATTGTAGTTGTGGGTGGCCCATGTACTCGAGTTATGTGTTTTGTATTGAAGAAAACCATTTAGTGGGAAAATAAATGTCACAAATGATGGATTCTCTATCTGGAGATGGCTACTAGGTTGGGAAGAAGGGACTTGATCTTGATTCATAGGACCAACCATAGAAGTATCATAGGTGCATTCTTGAGTTTTCCAAGAAACTGTTTGATCAAACATGAGGATATTGGTGGTCGAGGTCAACCCCTCAAATTGAAAAGTACCTCCCATTCCCCCTTGCAGAGGGGAAGGATTTGATACAACATTACAAGGAAAAGACCTTTTAGTGGAGGTTTCTAGTGTTACAAATTTGGCAAAAATTGGCAAAAAAACCTCTGCGACAACATTTGTTTTTTATAGCGTATGTTTTTGTGGATACTATAACAGAACTTGATTATAACTAAAAAAATATGGCTTGTTGGAGGTGTTAGCGTATGTTTACAAATCAGTGTGCTTTTATGAAGTACAAGTACCAGTACATACATACACATACTGTGCTAGTTTTGTACACTTAAATTCAAGTACCAAGGCAGTAAAATATTCAAGCATTGGGGCAGTAAAATATTTAAGCACTGGGGAGTTTATCTTATAAGCATCGGGGCTTTAAAAGTAAAACGAACTGGGAGATTTAAAAATAATTAAGCACTGGGGATTTCTGCTTGGAACACACCAGTGTGTTATTAATAAGAAGGCATCGATGTTGTATAAAATAAAATGCACATGTGCATTACCTAGAAACCCACGCCCCCCTCGGTGCATTAAAAATAGCAAGCATTGGTCCTTTTTAGTAACAAATAAGGGCCAGTTCTTATCAATAACAAAAAAGCACCAGTTTTTATTAATAACACAAATGCATCGGTGCTTATTAATAATCATAAATAACCAGTTCTTATTAATAACAAAAAATCATCGGTGCTTCGTATACGCTTAACGTACCAAAGAACAATTGTTTAGTATAATTTTGTGGTATTAAATAAATATTGAAACCATTTCTAATTGATTACATAAAAACATTGGTGTGAATTTCTTATGAAATTCACCAGTGTGTTTTAATATTAAACGCACTGATGAGATTAATAATTAAAATACATCGAGAAACATCGACCTATGATAGTGCAATTATTGTTATTTTTTAATTCCATTATTTATCAAAAAAATTACATATATCTTATATTTTAATTAGTGAATTTTGATATGATGTTTGGATTAATTTGTTATATCATCATATTTTGCATCTCTTCATTATAATATTTAGTCATCCATATATTTAATCAGCGATGTAACATTTCACAGCGACATTGGACAAGGCATTAGAATAAATTAAAACATATTTTATTATATGAATAAGAGGGTATTTTTCATACAAAATGGGACACTTATAAGTAATCCCATGTCTTTCAATTTGGACACCATGTCCATTACATAAAAAAAAATGTTTGATTTTCACAGACAATTATTCCAAAAAAAAAACAATTGCAGCTTGCATCGATATCCAAATATATTGGTCATCATTTTGTTGATGTTTTGGTAGATGTGGGAGGATATTTCCCTCCTAGGTGACCTTTCATAGATGTGGAGAATATTCTAGAAGCAAGAGATCCATTGAAAAGATATTGAAATACCCTAGAAGAGAAGTCGGCCCAGAGAATAAAGTAATAATGAAAAGACACTTGTCCATAGAAGAAGTCAGCATAGTCTACTGGCCAGGAAGACTATAAATAGAGGACATCTTGATTCATTTGTTCACTCACTCACACTCTCCCAGCTACACATAAGCAAGGCACAATTTTGGAGGAGGTGATGTAGTAGTTGCAGCTGCACAGTTTATTGTTGCTCAGTCTTTTGGTATCTCTCTCTTGTGCACTACTCATTGAGGAGGTGCACTACCTATGTATGGTGTTGTTTCTACAACTAGGGTGGTATTTCGGGTTAAGCTAGCACTTGTGCTAGGTTTTATCTAATTGGAATTTATTTGTGAACGAAATCTATCTAAGAAAGGTTGTTGGGTTTTCCCCCATTTTGTTTTTTCCTAGGATAAATATATTGTGTTGTTTTTTGTCTCTTGTTTTTGTTGCTACTACTTAATACATGATTATATGTTAATGGTAATGAAGTAAAAAAACACTAGAAACACTAATTCTATGTAAATAAGGAAAATCCAACATGGTATCAGAGTTGGTTACCTTCATAACATTTTAAACACTAGAAGGAAGATCGGTACAATGAGACCTTGCAGCACCCTATAGCTACAATACCTTGCCAAGCGTGTTGAGCACTTTCCCAAGAACATTGGGGATAATTCTTGTATAGATAAGTGCACCCTACTCTATCTCACCCCCTAAAACCCTAAACGTATAGTTTGGTGAAGTTTGAAGAATTGAGTTTTTCATGGGCTAGGGTTTCTACCGATGAAAATGTCAACCAGTATGAGAGTTGAGGATAGATTGGATGAAGTAGATAAGTTCAGATATTGGAAACATAGAATACAACTCATTCTAGAAGAGAATGAATTATTGGATCATGTCAAGAAGATGCTTCCAAAAATTGAAGACGAATAAGCAAAGGAAAAGTTCAAGAATAATGAGGTCAATGCCAAGAGGATATTGACAGACTCAATCAAGGATCACCTAATACCCAATGTATCATAACTAAAGACTGAAAAGGAGATGTTTGATTCCCTAACTAGACTCTATGAAATCAATAACACTAGTTGGAATCTTACCCTACGGAATCAACTCAGAAATGTGACTATGAACAAGTCAGAGACCAGTTAGCAGCCATTGGAGATCCAATAGAATATGTTGAACTAGTAACCACTATGCTAAATGGTTTCCCTCCCTCTTGGGACCCATTTTTCCAAGGAAATTGTGCAATAAGGAAGTTACCCAAGCTTGACAAGTTATGGGCATATTAATCTCAAGAGGAATCTATATTGATGTCCAAGAAACAAAAGGTAGATGATGAGGAAAACCAAGCACTTGCAGCACAAGTGAAGGAGAGAAAGGAAAAAGAAGAAGGCAATCCAAGGACATCTAATAAGCCACGTTGTAAGAGGGATGTGTCAAAGTTTCAATGATTTAATTACAAGAAGATGGGACATTATGCCACACAATGTCCTCACAAACATGATAAATCAAAGGAGAAGAAGAAACACCATGCAAATGCAGCAGACGCCGAAGATCACTCAAAGGCATAAAAGGATAAAGAATTTGTCTTTTAGACAATGGTGTTTCCATATGAATGATAGAAGGAAACTCAAGTACGACAAAAACACTAGACTCTAGGTTTGCATATCAGGTTTGATATTTTATATTGGTGTTACTTAAGAAAGTATTGTACCTAGGATAACAGTCTTTACAGCTTTATTATTTTCTATTGCTATCAAATGTTTAGGTACACCTCAACACTATCGATACGATTATCATTATAAAATGCTCATTTTTAATGTTATACTTGTCTGCAATATGAAATTGATCTCCTCTAGGAGATGTTCTTGATTACTAACCATTCCATGGAGGTTACCATGGAAATCTTGTTCTTGTCTCTTGTTTTGAGCAAGTCATAGGTGATAGCTATGAGAAGGAGTTATGATGACGGTTGCAGGAGGAAACTATTTAGATAGTCTCTAGCCAGCACATAGAACTGTGTACAGGAACGTACACACCCATGTGAAGTAGAAGACGAAGAATATTATCTCTTATGGAGATTGAGTGTGAGGAGAAGAATGCTCCAAATATGACCATACAATTAATTTGACCACTCTTCATATCATCAAGAAGATTCAGTAGTGCCATAAGGTCCTACCTAGAAATGATGAAGTAAACGAGCATTTTCTCATACAGATACATGGCATTAATAATCCATACTATGAAGAGAAACAAATGAATCCACTAGTGGTTAGGCAGGTGGACCAACCAAGTACCAACTTAGAAGGAGCTAGATTTCATAGGGAGTCAACCCTTAGGATGCAGTAGGGAGGAGCAACCCCCAACATATTCTATAGGAGATCGAACTTCAGAAGAATTCAATAGATGGAGCAGAAGCAAGTGGATCTGAAGATCATATAGACTCAGAGGGAGTTAATATTTAGAGGGAGCATGCAGATTCAGAGTGAGCCTGATCTCAGATAGAGTCAGTGGATTAGATACTTTCATTCAGAAAGTATTCCTTCTCAGATTCAAATAGGAGAGAGAGACGTCTTCCAGGACTGATAGATAGGTGCCATGAGTTGAGGAGGATAGATCAAAGCTTTAGAGGCTTATAGGACATGTGATATCTCTTGGGAGGATTCCCTTGTATCTATAGACCTTGCTGTAGTGACAGAATAGACAGTCGTTCAGAAGGATGGGATAGATATTTTTCCTTAGTTCCATAAACCACACATGTTTTCTGGCTATGTGGCACTGATAAGTAGCATCATTGATTCAGATCCTTCCACCATTGAAGAATATGTTGAGAAGCAAGAATGGAAGGATACCATGATGTAGGAGTATCAGTCCATCATGAAGAATGATGTCTGAGAGTTGGTTCCCAGACTAGAAGGGAAGTCAGTAGTGACTTCCATGTTGATCTATAAGATCAAACATGTTGAAGATGGCATCATATAAATGTACAAAGGTTTATTTGTTGCCTTAGGATTCTCCCAGCAATAGGGATAATATTATGATGAGACACTTTCTTTAGTATCTAAAAGAACTGTACATAGAGAAACCACAAGATACATGAGAATAAGTCTCATGTCTGCAAATTGAAGAAGGCTTTGTATATGCCTAAGTAAGCACCTAGGGCATGATATGTTATATCATACAATTATTTGATGGTTTCCCATTGATCCTACATGTGCATGACCTATTTCTGATAGGAGATGAGTATCTCATAGTTGGGTGCAAGAGGGAGGTCTCTTCAGAGTTCAAGATGAAGGATCTAGGTCCAATGCATTACTTCTTAGGATTGGAAGTGTGGAAGAGATCAAGTGAGATTTTCCTTATCCAAGGAAAATATACTGTTTATATTCTATAAAGATTCAGGATGATTGACTGCAAGTACATAACCACACCCATGACAATAAATATGAAGCTCTTGAGTGATAAATATTCAGATTTTGTGGATCCCACGATGTACAAACAATTGATTGGATGCTTGATGTACCTGGTTAACACCAGGACAAACATATGATTTGTAGTGAATACCTTGACTCAACACATGGATGAACCTAGACAGGTACATTGGATGGAACCAAATCATATGTTGAGGTACCTTTGTGGTATGGTTGGATGTGGATTGAGATATGTCTCAAGTGGAGATGTGAAGCTATAGGGATATACAAATTTTGACTAGGAAAAGAGTGCAGTGGATCGGAAGAGTACTTATGGATGTTTCTTTAGTCTAGGATAAGGAATTATCTAATGGTTGAGAACAAATAATACATTAGTGGCACTCAGTACATCAGAAGCAGAGTATATCGCAGCAATCTTGTAAAGTCGTCAAGCAGTGGGGCTCCAGAATTTGTTAGCTGGGATATTTGATCTAGAATTGGAGCCAACTTTGATACAATGTGAGAATCAAAGTTGCATGAAGCTTACCGAGAAACTTGTATTCCATGACAGTTCTAAGGATATAGAGATCAAATATTAGATCCAGGACATAGTGGAGAGAATAGTTTTTGAGCTCCAGTACATATCCACAGACAAGTAGATAATGGACATTATCACCAAGCCCTTGTCAAGAATGAAGTATGAGTACTTCAGGGACAAGCTTGGAGTGTTTTCAAATGTCCACCCTCATTGAGAGGGAGGTGTGTTGTTTCTTCTCATGCCAGATAACCCCTATGTCCAAGGTTTCCATGGATCATTCATGTGAGGTGACTGAGGGGGAAATGCACTATCGTACCTGCTAAGAGAATAAAAATCACACACGTAGTCATAAGACTATGTGGAGGCTGTGTGACTCCAAACAGTAGTTGTGTTCTACTTCACTGGATCTGATCCACTTATGGAGACTATGTGACTCTAGACATTATTTTTATTCTACTTTGGTGGATGTGTTCAACTAATGGAGGCTATGTGACTCTAGACAGTAGTTGTGTGCTACTTTGGTGGATGTGTTCCACTAACGGAGGTTGTGTGACTCTGGAAAGTAATTGTGTGCTACTACAATGGATTTGTGTCACTGGAGGAGGTTGTGTGACTCTGGACAGTAGATGTGTGCTACTTCGGTGGATGTATTCCACTAGTAGAGGTTGTGTGACTTAAATAGTAGTTGTGTGTTACTACACTGGATGTGTTCCATGGGCAGTGACTGTGTGTCACTGGACAGTAGTTGTGTACTACTTTGCAATAGTTGTGATCTATTGGATGAAATTTTAGTAGATGTGTGCTACGAGCCGATTATCATGGATATTACCAGATTGTTTGGATGTAGTTGTGTGTGCTACCATTTGATCACATAGATTGTGCCTGATTATTTGATCTATCGAAGGCATTGTAGCAGTTGTGTTCTTTCTAGTAGATTGCAGAGTAGTAAATGGACTACCAGATGAATACATAGTGAAATATGCCTCCTTGGCTAAGAGGGAGTGTTGATGTTTTGGTAGCTGTGGGAGGATATTTCCCTCCTAGATGGCATTTCTTATATGTGGAGAATATTTTGGAAGGAAGAGATCCATTGAACAGATATTGAAATACCCTAGAAAAGAATTTGGTCCAGAAGAACAAAGTAATAATGAAAAGACACCTATCCAAAGAAGAAGTAGACCCAGTCTAGTGGCTAGGAAGACTATAAATAGAGGACATCTTGACTCATGTGTTCAATCTATTTTGGAAATATGTTGGTAAGGTTTAGCCTATTAATCACTAGGTGTCATAGCCTAAAGGTTTTTTGATCCAAAAATCCATTTAATTTTTGAAGTGTAAATGCCAAAACAAAGTATGGATCTTTGGGATATTTTTGCATATAAGTTCGGTTCATATCAGGTTGCAAATGTTTTCATGGCATAGTGCTCAATAGAAACTTTCCAATGGTATATCTGGTGCTTCAGACCAATATCTAGATCAAAAGAGGGGCAATGTAGAATGTTGCACTTGACACTAAAGAAGACCATCACATTCCACTCCATGATGACATTCCTGGATGGAACCTTATATTTTGGCCTAGGTGGATTATTTTTCTTTGCACATTGTTGATTGTTGAAATCCATTTTTGGTATAGTAGCATGTGTTAAGAAAGTAAAGATCCAACACTTCCTTATTGCACTAGAAAATTACATGTTTGAACCCCTGTAGTGGGCAAGGGATAAATTCCATGCAGATCTTCCCTGACAACATCGTCCCTCCTCCCAATCGATGACCCTCATCTATTCCCCCCCCCAACTTACCTATATTTATTGGCGAACGGTGGGTCCAAAATGTTGTTTTCCCCTGCTCCGACCACACCTAACATGGCACTCCTTCGTTGTTTCACAACCCCCTCTCCAATTACCACACACTGCCTACACCCACCCCCCTCTGAAATTTTCCTAACTCACTCTCGATACCACTCACCTTCCCGCCTCTACTCCTCCTCTCCCTACATGAAACCTATCCCCACGCCTTATATATTTTATCCCTGCAACCCTTCCCCCATGACCGTTAAACAGTTAGCAGTCTCGTAGCAATCCTGCACCCCTAACAGATATCCCTACAGCCGTAAAAACTCATCATTTGCCCCTCGTTACATTATTTGATGATTGAAAACTTGTGAAGACTGAGCCAAATTGAAATTCATTTTACGATGGGAGACTGAGGTAAAAAGGCCAAGGTGATTCCAAATATTTTGTGACAAAAATTAAATTCAAAGGGACAGATGGCAAAGAAATCAGTATGAGAGGACAGTAAGCAGATTTTGTGGAGATAGTTTCAACCTAGTTCTAGACTTCAGGGACATGAAGACACCTAGTAGCAGAATATCAACAATCAATCAACCAATTATAGATTCCAATGCACGATACTTGCAGAAATAGCCACAGTCAATAGCAAAGACCAACACTGCAACAAGAGTCAAAGGATAGATCATCAACAGCTTCCATCAAAACAATGCCAAAAATCCAAGCGGATATTAATAGTCCTATATTGTTGTGATTAGAGATATATGTTAGTTTAGATATCCCTGATGGGTGTTATATATGCACTAAAAACCCTCAATTAAATGGTCAACCCAGGGTAAGTAATCTTAGAGATGTAGAAAAATATATGCCAAAGGTAGAAGGGTTGGTAGGAGCATAGTATAACTAATGAAGGTAGCTATCTAAGGCTAATATACTCAAGAAAAATGATCTAATGAGAAAACCCTACTAAGCAACTTGAAACTAGGTAACCTAAGTACTTTTGGGCCAAGGATCGATGGATAGTTATTAAGAAAACAAGTAAAAACCCTACTTGAAGCAAACTAGTTCATAACAATAAGAAAAAACAACTATTTAAGCATAATAAGAAAATGACAAAAGAAAACTTCTTTAACTTGCCAACCCATATTCAATGAGTAACTACCCTATGAAAGAAAATAAATAAACAAGCAAGCAAAGACACCTAACTAACCTACTAAAGCAAGTAAACAAGTAAGCAAAGACAACTATCTAACTTACTAAAGCAATAGACAAGTAAGCAAAGACAGCTAACTAACCTACTAAAGAAAATAGACAACTAACTACTGCAAGAAATCAAATTAAAGCTTTTCATTGAACAATTATCTAGCCTAGGAGGCAAGTGAACTAGATTCTTAATTCAAAACTATTTCTAATTCATGAAAGGAAATCTATTTAATTGAAAAAGAGAAAGACTAGCAACTAACCTTTAATCTATGATAAGAAAACTGTTCTCTAACCTATCAAAGAAAAATACTATCTATCCTATAGCAGCAATAAAACTATTTCCTGATCTATGAAAGCAAGAAACTATCTTTTCTAATCTATGAAAACAAAAAAACTATCTCTTTTAATCTATGAAAGCAAGAAAACTATCTTTTAACCTGTGACAATTCAAATATAATGTTGATGGTTGTGTGAATGTCTTCGGTGTCAGATGATATCTCGGTGGCACTTGACAACAAAGGACAATTCAAGTGGTATAAACTCAATACTAATCTCAATAGCAAAGTGAAAGGTATGGGTTAAACAATCCAATGAGAATTTAGCCATGACATAAACAATCGTCAATTACCTTGCATATTCATTTATTAACCATCAACAATATAACGAGATCATCATTGTACTTCTATACTATGTAAGAAACATTCATACTTAAACTCAAGCTATTAACTAAGAAATACATTTGCAATTTAACTCTAGGAAAGAAATTGCATAAATGAAACTATGTTATATCTATTCTGACAATTCAAACTGCAATAAGAAAATGCTTAAGAACATAAATTTAAAACATGACATTAAAAAGTAAACTAACAGCTACATTAGTCAACAACTAGCTAAGCCAATTCTACATAAAAATGAAATGAGCAAGCTATGATTAAAAACTGAAATTGATCATATCCATCCATCAAATCCTTGTCGAAGAAAGCTCAAATAAAAACTCTGTTCTATTCTAATTAAAACTATGTTTTAAACTTGACTATAAAATCATAAAACAAAGCATAATCTAATATATAATTACACATGGGGTTAGTCTAGTGATCTGTAGAACTATTCCTAAATACAAGATTAATGCTTGCTAACACAATTCATCATACTAACCTGCAAAAGAGAGTCAAAGCAATTAAATTATAACAGAAAACTAATTAACATAATAAAAATGCATGTACAGGAAAATAAAGAGAACAACTAAACTATTAAATGCATAAACAAACACAAAGAACAGTTACCAGACTGCTGGTGGTTCCCCCAGCAAGTCGTGGTCACTTTCTAAAATCACACCACGTGCTCAGCAAGATGAATTCACCATAAAAACTCAAAAATGTCGTTCTTGTATAATCTAGCAATTTAAAATGGCAAAACAGAGTAAAAATGTATTTCTATCTATCACACTGATGTTTCTACTACTTAACAATCATTTGACCACCTTGGTGGTATTTATAATGTTTACAGACCAAGTGGTCGACCACAAGAGGGTCGAACCACTTCTAAATTCGGCAATTTGCATTAAATCATGCCCTAACTAATAAAACTGAGCGAGCCAATAATCGCTCAGCTGAACAACCAAAACTGAGTTGTCGGGATCTCAGTAGTTGGAGGGGGAAAGCATGAACAAAACCCACGTTCTTGATTTGTTGTTAAGAACCAAATATCAATATAGCATAGAAAAACCTCAGAAAAAGTACTCAACGCCTTGAAAAAGAGATAATTTCATATAATAATCCTCTTCAAGGGGGAAACCTCCTTTTCCCCCACTTAAATGTTCAAGTACAAGATGATTCAAAATGAAAATGTTTCCTTGGTATATATAGGAGACTAGGAGGTATAAGTACAACTAATTGCCTAAAGACGACATAAATAAAATAACATTACTAATATAATATGCCCCAATTAAGGGGTAATGAGCCAATATTAGGGCTTAACATGCCCCTCCCCTTGAGACAAGTGTTGTCTGCAACACTTGAGTAACTCTGGATGATTTTGTATAAAAGACTCATCTTCCCAAGTGGAATCTTCAGCCAGTAGTTTCCTCCATTTAATGAGATGCTCTGAAATGGATCTATTCCTCAGCTCGCAAATTCTTGTGTCAGTGATGGCTTCAGGCTCCAATATGATTTTTCCTTCCTCATCAAGTTATGGCAATACAGTTTGAACTGGGATCTTGTCGCCTATAACCTTCTTTAAGCATGAAACATGGAAAATTGGGTGTACTCGTGAAGATGCAGGCA